>CM031238.1:47213886-47248886 GCA_018340775.1 Taxus wallichiana var. yunnanensis
CAAACCTAAACACGAGAGGGTTAGAAAAGCCTTATCTTATTGAGTATGTCACCCAGGCCCGTATTGCGATGGAGACTGGCTAAATAGGAGGAGAGGAAACCTACACATGAGCATAGAAGATGTAGATCTAATTTATCACGGATGAATTGGGGCTCACGGAAAGGTATTAGGGATCACCGGACGCACTGCAGTGCAGCCAATTTTGGGCACCATGTTATGTGCAGAAAAGATCTACTAATAAAAAACCTCCTCGTGGAGTGTCGTTGAATGTTCTCTTGTGTTCGATTATTGTTGCATTAATGTCATTTGTGTGATACGCTAGTAATGGTAAATATGCTGATAGAAGAATCACCTTGAAAAGCCGAAGAAAATCATCAAAATCAAAAAAAAATAAAGGCTACATATGAAGAGGGAGTGGGCTTTGTCCTCGGCTACGAATTTATGGACATATCTTTGAAGCTGACTGCTCACTACATCTCGGACCCCCGATGTAGTTACAGGTGTGTGTATTGAATTATTCCACCATAGGTTTTCTGTTATTATCAGGTGCACTTTGTGTGTAGTAGAGAATTAAATAAATGTAGAATGTAATAAATGTGTACATAGAAAAATCAAAATTCCCTCCTATGAAGTGTGAGTGCGGATGACCCGACCTTGTGTCCCTTTCCAGTGGAGCTATAGATGCCTTTGATGGATGTAACCTTAGGTGGAGATAGTAGATGCTTAGTACTTTGATCCCTCATTATGGTCAGATAACTTTATATTTATATGGTTCTCTTACTTTAATTTTGTAACCCCGAAAAGAGACCGAGACACGAAAAGTATATAAGAGGCTCAAGCAACTAGAAAGATCCCCAAAAAATGAGAGAGAAGTCTCGAAGAGTATTAGGGTTCTTTAGAGGAGTAGGGTGCCCAAATCCTGAGTACATTTAGACACCTAGTCGGAAATAGTGGAAAATTTAGTATAGAAGTACATGCTTAGGCAGAAGTCTGGAGTGCACGAGATCGAAAGTAGTACTTGAAAACAATGCAAGATGGCCAAGAGACCATGGAGTTGATTAGTACTCTTTTTCACTAAGAACCAAATGAATAATGTAGTATGAGGCGGGACACAAATAATTACCCAAAGTGTGTGATTTTTGTGTCTGACGGTCCCACTGAGTCGAAGGCCACCTCTACGATGGTTAGAGTAGTGTACATATTTCCCTAATTTAAATAAATGGGAATTACCCCATTCCTAAGCAAAGGACATAGTCCCATGAGTGTTGATGAAAGCCACAATTTTCCTTCTGAAAAATGTTTCACCATGCAATTGGTGAAGATCTCAAGCGATGGTTAAGTATGGCATTGCAAATGCTAAAATAGATGGATGGAGAGATCAAATACTAGTCACGAGTGTATTTGAGTATGTGAAAAATTTGGGATCACCGAAAATTATATTTTAGAATAGAGGAATACGGAAGAGATGAAGGCTTAGAAAATAAAATTTTAATTAAGTAAGCTGATCCTGGCCCATTTGAGACAGGACTTTGGAAAAAATCTGGATTCTGAAAACGAGAATGTGTGGGAATGTTGGAATTTAGAAAGATGGGGGCTCATGAAAATCACACATCACTTTAAAATATTATTGGAGTGCTGGGAAAATCTAGGTTACTGAAATGAAATATGTAGAATAGTGGAATATGGAAAGATTAGGATAAAAATCACTAGTGATCATAGAGCATTACATAGACTTGTGTACACACAGGGAAATATCTCTAGGCTGAAACAAAATATAGTGGGTGACCAATTTAAAATGAGATAGAAAAATCACAAGCGTTACCGCATCTCGATTGGTTTGGGAAAAATATGAGATGAAAAATTATAGCATATGATCACACCTTTGCGACCGAGAAGGAAATGTTGAATAGATAGTAAAAGATGCTCGAAATTCATACAAAAATATGAAAGAATGTTATAGTTAACAGAAATAGTCATGGATGTGACCTAGATATGGTGGAAATTCTTGGGATGATTTATTTTTAATAATATGGGGTTGTTTTTAAAAATAAGTATAAATATACACTTTATTTTCTTAATCCCCCGAGCATTTGGTGTTGGAAACAGCTCGATACTAATCGTTGTGCCCCAAATTCTAACCATAAAAATATATCATGGTTACCCATTAAAATACCATAATAAAGACAATATTTTTTTATTTAGCTTTGCAATGATAACGTTTTAATGAATTAACAATTAACAATATATGATCACGATGATTAAATTAACGCGTTAATAGTTCATTAAAATGTGAAATTAGAATAATAAACATTGATGTTGTTAACAACCAACCCAAAGGTATCGATTAATAATAACTATTACATTTTAATTCCCAGCATGAAGGTAATCTCTAGATCGATGTGGAAACAAATTTTTCATTTTCTAAGGTATTATCAAATTCATAGAGTTAATTTAGTTTAATTACCCCTATTTAAAGTTTTAATTAATTAAACGGAAGATAATTAATTTCTAGGTCCCTAAATCGGTTAAGTGGTTTTGTAATTTTATCCCTAATGCTTAATTAAAGGGGTCTTTAAGACCCATGCACTTTAATTTAATTTAATTTAATTAATTTTTAATTCCACCTAAGGTATTATTCACCCAAAAGTCAAATTCAAAATTTCCATTCTACAAGTGGGAAGACCCACCATGGAATCCACTTGCATAAGATGCACATTCCGAGGTTTAAGGAAAGAATTTGGATTGAATGAATCTCCATCCTAGATCTTAAGTGAGGCTAGAATCCTAAATTTCCTTATGGAAGATATTTCTTCCTTGGAGTTTCATTTTATTATCTCATTTTTCTCATTTCTCATCTCTTTATATTATGTGGTTTTTATTTCTTCGGTTGTTATGTGGAGCTCTCATGAATGGTAGAGGAGGATCTAATGCTCCGATCCCTCTTGTTATTTGAATATCTACTTTTTGTAATCGCAAACTAGATTAAATTGCAAAAACAAGACTAGGAGCTTCTTGTGATTTTTATTAATATAAAATGAAGCATTATAATCAAAAGAGAGAGCTGCAATATTTATAGATATTGGATAGCTTCACATCTCTTCCACAATACATGGAACAAATCTCCTAAACAAAGTAAATATGCAATAATAGCATATTTCCCCTAAAAATCTTCTACGAGGAAATCATCGAGAACAATATTCTAACTAAAGAACATCCTCCACTGTCCCAGGGATGATAATGACACACTATGACTAAGCTAACTAAAGTAATTAAATAATTACTTTATTACTGATTACATATTAATCCACATATGGTGAATTAGAGTGTTAGATTATTTTCTAACATTTCCCCCTTAATTCATCATACTCTAAAGTGAATAGGAGAGAAATACTCTGAATGCCTCAAATTTAGGACATGCGAAGATTTTGTGAAGATATCTACACTTGCAGCCGATGTTACGTGGGTAATCGCGTTGGTTGTGAATGTTGTTGTTCTTAAACATGTTCACGAATGAAATGTACTGCATGCCTCAATATGTTTGGTGCATTCATGAAAAATTGGATTAGAATAATTTTATTACTCCTTCATCATTAATACATGAACAGGATTGTTGGATGATCTGTGGAATTCCCAATTCTTCAACTATTCGTGCAAGCAAAATCGCTTCCGCAAACAGATCCTCATCTTTGGGTAATATTCTATACAATGGAAGACCCTAAAACAAAATTTTGTTTCTTGCTCCCCCCATGAAATAGAGTCCAGATCCAAAAAGAACACAAATCTGAAGTGGAATTTCTCATGCCATCAACATTCCCTACATGATGCAGATCGTATATCATGTTAAGAAAAGTTATCATTCTTAACTTGTATTCTAGAGCCAAATTCCATGGTTCCTCCGATGTATCTCAGTACCCTCTTTGTTGCTTTCTAGTACATGAACCCTTGGTTCTTGCATAAATCGAGAAAGATAAGCTAATTGCATAGCTTTGATATACGGCCAGAGTAAGTTTAGTAAATGAGACTCCCAATCAATCAGCTGTCGATAAAGAGAGTAACATGTACTTTTCGATGGATACTATGCGAGGCAATTGAAGCCTTGTCTCCATAGGTGTAGCCATTGGTATAATATCCATCATTACTCGAATTTCTCGAGCATTGTCTTGGAATATTTTAGTTGAGTAACAAAGATGTGATTTTCCTTTTTCCATACTTCAAGTCCAAGACAATAATGAGAAGCCCGAGATGTTGTCATGTCGAATGATCAATTTAGATCTTCCTTAGTTGTTTCGATTATCTTCATTGAACTTCGAGTGATGAATAGATCATCGACATATACTACTATGATCACTATCTCCCCCTTTCTTTTGAGATAGAGATTAGAATCATATGGACTTCTTTGAATCCATATTTGATGAGATGCTCATCAATCTTTATGTACCATGCCACAGGGAACTGTTTGAGACCGTACATTGACTTTATGAGTCTACATACCTTTCTTTCTTTACAGTATGACAAAAGCTTTGGATTTGAGTCATGTAGACTTCTTCTATAAATACCCATTGAGAAATGCACTTTTTACATCCATTTGATGAACTTCTAGCCAAATGTGTGGCTAGAGCAAATATTATCGATTGTTTTGATATTATTTTGTCTTGTTAGTGCGAATGTTTCTTCATAATCAATGCCTTCTTTTTATGCATAACCCTTATGGCTACCAATATTGCATTGTATTGATCAATGCTTCCATCTGATTTGTACTTTTTTAAATATTCATTTGTAACCTATTTCCTTCTTCACTGATGGAAGATCCGAAAGTTTACCACGTATTATTTTCATCGAAAGAGTTGAACTCTGAATTCATGCTTATCCATTAAGGTTTTGGTTTCATTTGGCATCCTGACAGTGTAGTGGGCTCACTTGATTCAATTACTATACTCATAAAGGCTAAGTTTACCTCATTTTGAGCCATACTATGAGTTATTGGTCCTAAAAGTGGATGTGTTAGGATCACTATCCACTTAGCATCTCGAATTAGATTAGTATACCACTTTAGGCACGTTTAGTTGTTCTTGTAGATGGAGGAGTTGAATTATCCTTATCATCATTATATTCATCAAGAACATCTTCTATTTTCTTAGTAAGGATTGTTTTGTGAGTTTATGGAAGGAGCATCGCTTGCTTTATTCTCAAAAAACTCAACATCTCTACTTGTGAAAATTTTCCTTGTTTTTGGATCCATTAACTTGTATCGAAGGCTTCATCACGGTATCCCGAGAATATAAGTTGTTACGATTTCATATCAAGTTTAGTTCTCTTTTTCTTAGGAATGTGCATACTTGTCTTGCATCCAAAAACTCTATGGTGTTTTATAGATGGTTTGTCCCCTAACCAAGCTTCCTGTGGTGTTATTCCATCAAGTGCGGAAGTGGGAACTCTATTGTGCCAGATAAACTATTGTTTTACTACATTCTGCCCAATATGTTTTACTCAAGCCTGAATCATCGATCATACACCTTACCATATCCATTATAGTTATGTTTCTTCTCTCAACTACACCATTTTGTTGTGGTGTATATGGAGGTTCCATTTCTTTGACGAATTCCATGTGTTTCCAAAAAGATTTGAACTCATTACTGGTGTATTCACCCCTTGATCTAAGTGGAGTGTTTTATTTTCTTACCAGTTGCATTTTCACAAGCTACTTTGAATTTCTTGAAAGTTTCAAAAGCTTGGCCTTTTAATTTGAATGTAGTATACCCAAATTTTCGTGAGTAATCATCAACAAAGAGCATAAAATATTGAAACCACCTGAATGACTAGGTCTCATAGGTCACACCAGATCGGTATGCACGGATCAAAGTTTACCATGGGCCCCTGAATGTACTACTTTTACGAAAAAGAAGCTCTATGTTGTTTTCTTTGCCAAATAATTTGTACATATACCGTATTCTTCTTGAAATTTGGAGTCCTCTTACCATGTTATTTTTTCAAAGTGTTTTAGCATAGCCAAAACTTACATGGCCAAATCTTCGATGCCACAATTGTGCCGATGATGTATCCTTAGCTACTGAGGGCCTGATTGTTGGTTTGAACAAAATCCAACTAAAACATATGACCCACACCGAATCTCGGGCAAACATATTTGGAGTTTTTAGACTTATCTTTGATTAAACACATCTTCTTTCCATCTGATGGGGCTCGTACAATCAAAATCCACTTTTAAGTTGTGCTCAGTGACTTACTTGAAAGTAGATTCTTGATCAATCCGAGAACATATAGAACATCTCTTATTGTGCACTTTCTTGATCCAAGAGGTAAGAGATGTTTCCAGATTCCTTGTACTTTGTACGATGAATCATCACCTGATGAAACAGAGTCTTTGTTAGGTGTATTCTTTAACTCTAAGAACAATCATTTCTCCCGAGTCATATGTCTTGTTGCTCTGAGTCAAACATACCAAATTGCTTTATGGTGAATTGATTTCTTGAGTTGAATGTGCAGCAAATAGGAAGTCCTCATTTGGTGAGTTATCTTCCTCTTCAGCCAATGTTGCCATCTAATTGCTCTTGTGTTTTCTTTTTCTAATTACTTTTCTTGTTGTCCTTGTTGTTTGTTTTGATAACCACGACTAGATTGTTGAAAATTTGGCGTCTTGCCACTAGATGAACCCTTCGAAATGTGTTATACCAATAATATTTTAAGTCACATCCTTTTTGCCACAAATCGACACTACTTTTGCTTGAAAGTGTTCCCTTGATTATTTTGTTGAGAATGTTTCTTGTGTTGCTTACCGGTTATATGAATCTATTTCTTTCCCTTATGGAATGAAGAGAGGGCTTGTTCCTCATCTTCTCTGAGGTTTGTTCATGGAATCTTCTTGTTGTAACATGTTCACTAACTCTTGAAAACTTGTAGTTGGATCCATAATGTTGAGAGTTGTGACAAATATTTTCTATGAGGTGGTAAAGCTCTCAATACAATAGGGACAAGAGATTCATCGGTGACCTCTTCTTTCAAAGCTTGGAGAGATGATCTCAATATAAACACACTTTAGAAAACTTTTAATAGACTCATTAGACTTCATTTTGAGACAATGGAGTTGTGTTTGTAATTGTAAAATAGCATTTTGTTCTTAGCTTCAGTATCTGATTGTTAGTTTATCCCATGCTTCTTTTGCATTTTCACTTGATGAATATGAGGTTGTACATCATCGTATTATGCCAAACAAAATTATAAGTTTTTCCTTTTGATTAGCACTATCAAACACACGTTGTTGAGCAATATCATTTTTGGTCTTGTTATCGAGCCATCAACTACACCAATTATGTCCTCAAATTCAAGTTGAGTTTTAATTTTCATTTTCCTTGTAGCATAATTATCTCCTCGTAGGAGTTGTGAATCGGGAAAAAAAATAATTGGGTGCATTGTTAGCCATTTGTGCATGAAAAAAAGAGATAGAGAATCTGGAAACAAAAAAATCCCTCCCTCAAATCAGTACACACCCCAAAATTGATTTTTATTGAGTTTGGGCTCCTTTTTTCCTTTACAATGATTTTTGTGCACTATCGGTCGTTTTTACAAACATCTTGTGGTAGAAAAAAGAATTGTACCCCTCCTTTTGTTTCATGCAAGATAAATTAATATTTTGCAATATTTTAAATTTGTGGGCACTTTGGCCTCTTTTCCCTTAAATTTATTTTTTCAGGTCTTTGGCCTCTTTGACTAGACCAAAGCATAGAGCTCAAAAAAATATATACTTTAAAAAAATAGCACCTCAATCCGAGGTACTGGCGGAAAGTAATGACAAATACAAGTTTTGATTTTATGATCTTTCCGGACCCCTTTCCTAAAATGGATTTTTTTTTGTCCTATTTTGTTTTAGTAAATCCAAAAAAGGAAATATCTTTAAAAACCAATTTAGGGCTTACTTAGCATGTTTTCTTATCCTTTTACCTTGTTTTCGCCTTGACATTTTGGAGAATCCGCACCACCAATCTCATTGAGCTTTAAAAGCGTAGATTTTGCCTGGTTTCGTGCTCTCCCTATGGTGTTGAGTTCACAGTTAGACGGTTTGATTTCTTGCTTCTCCAATGACTGCTCCAGCTGCTCCAACCAACGTGTGTGTGGTTTGTGTGTGGCTCTGTTAAGGTCTGCTAACTTGGAATGATAGTATTTTACGTTGGGGACGGTGGTCAGAGTTCTCTGTTGGACTATTAGTGAGACGGCTTATCCTCCCTCGACCATTGCTCTAATCTACTATGGATAAAGGTTGAATCCTTCTAAGGTATGAACAACGACTTCGTATTTTCTCGTAGACTTTGCCTCGATGCCTGCCCGTGGAATGTCTTTTAATACGCACTTTTTTTGGATCTAAACACAAGGACTTGATAATAACCCGTGCCTCCGCATTTGGAGGCCCGCTAGAATTAGAAGATTCTAATGTGGGGGTCTCTAATTTATAGACAAAAACCCTTTTTGAATTTTTATAACAATTGTATTGTATCAATGAAGTATACAATTTTCAAATGAATTACAAATTGTAATATTTTCTATGACATTGTATGAAAAACAAATATTAAAACTCAATTTAAATAATGTCACCTGCATGAAAACAATAATGGAGTTGGGAGGTGCATCTGGTGTTACGGCATGATTGCCCTTCCATTTTTTTACTTCTTCATCGGAACTGTCACGGGTGTGTGGAGTAGGGGCAGGTGTGAAGAGGTTGAGGTGCATTATGGCTCCTCCCTGGCTCAGGCTTCTAGTCCTCCTTCCTCAAATCTTCTAACACTTCCTCAACAATTATCTACATCTTTAACTCACATCGCTTCGGTACCAATGTAATCTGCAAACCTAGATTACATTGCAAAATAAGACAGAGCTTTGCTTGATTTTTATTAATATAAATGAAGCATTACAATCAAAAGAGAGAGTCTGCAATATTTATAGATATTGGACATCTTCTATCTCTTCCACAATACATGGAACAAATCTCCTAAACAAAGAAAATATGTCGTAATAGCATATTGCCCCTAACCAATATTCTACACAGGAAATCATCCGAGAACAATATTCTATTAAAGAACATCCTCCACAATCTAATGGGATGATAACAACACACTCAAAACTAAGCTAATTAAAGTAATTAAATAATTACTCTATTACATAATTACACATTAATCACATATGGTGAATTAAGTGTTAGAAATAATGAAGCATTACAATCAAAGAGAGATCACGTAATATTTATAGATATTGGACAATCATCTCTTCCACAATACATGGAACAAATCTCTTAAACAAAAGCAAATATGCAAAGTAATACAGCATATTACCCTAAAAAGCTTCTACAAGAAATCATCCGAGAACAATATTTTAACTAAAGAACATCCTCCACAATCTAAGGGATGATAACAACACACTAACAACTAAGCTAACTAAAGTAATTAAATAATTACTTTATTAAAATTACACATTAATCCACATATGGTGAATTAAGTGTTAGATTATTTCTAACATTTTTGGATGGATTTTACAACTCTAAATTTGAGTCCATTGTGGGTTTATCCTTATATACCCATTTTATTTTTATAGGTAAAAAATTTCTTTTTACTTATGGATCCAAATCACTAATAGGTGTGTGTGTGTGTGTGTGTGTGTGTGTGTGTGTGTGTGTGTGTGTGTGTGTGTGTGTGTGTGTGTGTGTTATGGTGAAAACATTGCACTTTGAACATATGAGGATTGATCGAATGTCACGGCTTGCGCTTGGATATGGTGGAGGTACAAGAGGCTCTGGGTCGTAGGGTGATTCCTACCTCACAATGAATCCAAATTCCACAAACTCCCAATGCTCCTATGGACTCACGAAAATATCTAGCTCTAAGCAAGCCAAGAATCACTATCCAAAATGTCTCCCAAAACTCTCCAAAACCCCCAAAACTAAAAATGGGGATAGAAATAGAGTAAGTTCTCCAAATCACCAAGCCCATGGGAGGGTGACATGTTTCACCCTTCCAACTAGGCACATCCTACTCATCAAGGTCCCCATCCAAGTACACACAACAATAAATATAAAAAGACAAAATTCAAAATACAATCCCCCAAAAGCATGCTACCAAATCCCAAAGTCACCCACAAGAGACAAAAGAGAGGAAGGATGGTGACTTGAGAGAGGATTATGAGAGGGAAAAATATTTGGGGTTTAAAAAGTTCCCTCTATCCATAGGTTAGGTCCAAAGGGTCATTTTTAAGGTAAGAGAGACCCCAAACTTTCCAAATAAGCCTCCAAAATTCCATTTTTACTCAAATCCGAGATTTGAGAGAAAGTGGAGTATCCAAGATGTTTGGTGGTCCCCCCAAAAGTAAGGTTAGGTGATCCCAAGACACAAATAAACATACTTAACACTAACAAACCACCCAATCACCTAAAAAATCATTAAATGAAATTTAAGTAATAAATAACTTTAAACAAGATGGTTAACACGAAGATTAATTTAACAAGGTGAGAAAAGGTGAAAAGTACTAAATGGTAGCAACACATAAATTCAAGGTGACCATACCAAATTCAAAATGTAAGAATAATAATAAGGTATATCAACTAGGTGAGAATGTGTTCAACCTAGGCGGGCTTGTGCATCTTGGTAGTGCTACCACTGAGTCCCATGTTCTCCTCGTGACAAACCTATAGTCTGTGCACACTCAATACAAAATATCATACATTCGAATCTAAAAATCAAATAAAATAACAATAGGAATAATCATGATAATCAAACAACTTTGTTAGTTTGAATATAGTTACCTCACATCTAACTATCCAACAATATAAAAATTATGATCAAAATCCATGATACATCCAATATAGAAATCATATCCATCTCATCACATAATCATCAATATAATCATAAATAAACCACATAAAATGTCTATAACATGGATAAGCAATGAGTGTCACAAATAGTGTCATGTTAAGTGTAAGCATATCATAACCAACATGATGATAAAACATAGAATCATCTAAACAATATTTAGCATAATAAAGTGTCCAATGGTCTCCATCTAAAATAATAAAGCCCTGATCAAAATTAGTCAAAAGAATATAGGAAGGAATAAAAGTTGTGGGAAATACATCCCCCTCATTAGAATTAAACTTCCTCTTGGAATTCACATGAAGAGGAAGGGATATTGAGCCCTCAATGGTGTCGCATTCTCCAAAGTGGATGATGTATCATCATATCTATCCCATCGGATTATAACCGGTAGTCCCCCAAATGTCTAACCTCTAGTGCTCCAAAGTATATCCATGGGTTCCAGTATTCACTATCTTTCATCCTCCACCGCAAGGTTGAATAATCCAATACATGAGAACTATTGTGTACATATTTATGCACAAAACTAAAACACGATACACATCAGGGTGTAGCTAAGGTGTGGCGGAAATGATAGATGATAAGAAATTGGAAAATGACCTCTAATATCTCAAAAGGAACCATGAAACAAGGGGAGAGATTAGAGCCCTTTCCGTAGTGATTAGACTCTTATGTAGAAAACTCTTAAGAAGACCTTATCACCTATAGAGAAGTGATGCTCAACCCTCTTCGTGTCCACATACACCTTCTAGTGTGTGTGCCTTTCGATGCACTACGATCAAAATAACCTGCTCTCTCCCTATCCTTAAAGAAATCTGGTTTAATAATAACCCATGTCATCTAATATATCCCAACTCAGTGGTGTCCTGCAAGGTCTCCCATACAAGTCCTAGTAAGGTGCCATACCAATGGAGTTATGATAATTTTCGTTGTATGCAAACTTGACAAGATACAAGTAGTCATCCCATTTCTTCTAATGATCTATAACATACATCCTCAACATGTCCTTTAGTACCTAGTTCATCCTCTCTAGTCTATCCTTATTTTCTCTGGGTGATAAGTTTAACTGAAGTTAATCTAAGTACCAAGAGCGTCTTGGAAGTAATTCCATAAATCTGAAGTATAAATAGTATCCCGATCACTAATAATAGTTTTTAGAATCCCATACAACCTCATAATATCGTCAAGAAAAACTCTAGCAATGGCGAATTGCATTATAAGTGACCTTAGTGAGCCGGGAAAAAAATTTCACCTTGTTCACCATAACCATGATGACATCATGGTGATATAATGAAGTAGGAAGACAACAATGAAATCCATAGATATTACATCCCACTTCTACTCGGGAATATCATGGGGGTAAAGAAGTCTTGTTGGATGAGAGTGTTTGGCCTTAACCCTTTGGAACTTGATACAATGGGCTATAAAATATTTAATAAATTGACTAACCCTAGTCATTAGTATAATTGTCTCAAATCATGTGTATCTTCTTCACTTCAAGATGAGCTGCTGTATGGGGCTCGATGAGCCTCGAAGAGGATAAATACTACTTAAATATCCATATTTGGGCCCATAAATACACCTATGAAAATGAAGAAGACCATCTACCTCAAAAATACATCATACATATCATGCCTAAAGAACCCTATGACTCATTCACTTGTCAGCCTCATAAAATATGTCTCTCGAAGGTGTTGTAATATCATACCTCATAAGTTAGAATGAAGAGTCAAAGCATCAAACTCATGTTGTTGTATAATCAAGAAATCAACGATGAAATTATCCTTTCCATTAATGTATTGTAAGTCCATATCATACCAACACAATAAATACATCTAATGTCATTGATGAATGTTAAGATTAGGTTACGAGAAGATGTGATGTAGGCTCAAATGATAGGTTCTTAGAACAAAAGGTATACCCAAAATAAAATGTCTCTAAAGAAATTATGGTGTGAACAAAAGCTCTGAAGCTCAAGGTTGTGGGTAGGATAGTTAAGATCATTATCCTTGAGCTTTTGTGACTCGAATGTAATAACACGCCTCTTCTGCATAAGGAATACCCTGAGCCCCTCCAAAGAAGCATAAGTGAAAACCAAAAAATCTCCCAATGGATTAAGTATTACAGAGTAAGTGTTGTAATCAACCACTCATTAAGTAATTGAAAGGCATGTTCACATTTCTCGACCATACAAACTTATTTAATTTATGTTGAAGGGAAGTCGTAGGGTGATAAATCCTGCACAAATTTATGATAATAGCATGTTAGTCCCATAAAGATCCTAACCTCTATCACTGTAGTGGGTGGTGGCCAATATAAGATGACATGAATCTTAGAGGATGTACAGAGATACCTCACTAGATATGATGTGTCCTAAATACTGAATATCTATCTAGAAGAATGAACACTTCTCTAAATTCCCAAAAATATATTTCTCCCTTAGAACTTATAAAACCTATCTCAAATGCTCCTTGTTCTCCTCATCAAAGCGTGGATATATCAAAATATCATCAAAAAACACTAAGATGAACTAATCTGAAAAATGTCGAAAACCCCATTCATGAGGCTTATGAAGCTGCGAGGTATATTAGTTAGACCAAATAGAACCACGGTGAACTCGTAGTGTCCATAATGAGTGCGGAAGGATAATTTAAAAATATTTACTTATCGATCCATAACTAATGATATGCCAAATTAATATTAATCTTGGAGAACACTTTGATTCCCTGCATTTAATCAAATAAATCATCTATCCCGAGATGGGGATAACGGGTTTTCACCATTACCTTGTTCAACTACCTAAAATTGACACAAAAACAAAGGGATCCATCCTTATTCTTCACAAATATCACTGGTACACCCCACAAAGACACACTAGAGTGAACAAGAGCCTTCTTCAATAACTCCTCTAACTAAATATTTATCTCATGAAGCTTAGGAGTCTTCATACTAAAAGGTGGTTGAGAAAATAGAGTTGTTCCTAGTGATTTATGATCCTGAAACAAATGATTTTGTTCCTACACCCTAATCTTGTTCCTATTACAGTACTTGTAGCCATTGTCCATGTTCTCCTCTGCCAAATAATACTTCTCCATTTCCTTTTCCATATTTGGAGGAGATAACATCCTAATTTCCCGAGTTATGTATACATTCAAGACTCTAATGAACCTGTTCACTTACAATTTCTCATCCCAGTAAATAGTCCACATATTGTAAGAGGTAAATAAAATGAGACTTGTACTATCCCACGTGCCTAATACCTAATGGAGGTCATGGAAATTATTAATCCTCTTCTGAATAAAGTGCTCCAAAATATATCTAGCCCAAAATTGCTCCTCAAACATATCCCAAGTAATTTTCTCACATGTCGACGGAGCTTCCACTCTTCATTCCTCCATCAAACACCTATTGCATCTCGTAGGAGGTGAATAAGCAAGTTGAGCGGTCTCCCTATTGGCTCTTTTAACATTGTATTTTGTAGTCCCATTGACCTAATTTTATGGTCATTCATTAGAAATTAATATAATTATCTTATTTATCTCCTAGGGGTGAAGTGCGAAGCAATAATCATTACTCAGGATCCATTATTTGGCTCCAAATCCATTGGCCATCTCTCCGTGGAAGGTGGTTATGTGAAGGAGATCTTGATAACACTACCATTGTCATCCTACCTGAGCGAGGCTCTACTATCTCTTTAAAAGGTGAATGTGGTCGATCTGATCCTAACAACCCCGTAATGATATGATAATGGTTTCGAAAAAGTGTGGCAACCCTCTCAAAGTGTACAGAAGGGCTATGAAACCTCATATGTCTCTATGTATCTTGTTGATGTGTCATTAAGTGTGCACCCTCAACTAGTTGACTAACCTCGTATGGTGAATGAAATCTTATCACAACTCTCACTTTGCATAAGAAGGTGTTCTTGCAAACCCCCATCATCTACTATAATGCATCTAATATATGTGGTTCAAAATCCACTATAGATGACTCTGGATTTGGTGACCTATCTACGAATCCTAGTGGATAGACACCTATTACCATGTCGAGGTTTCTCATGAGTGTAAGGAATAATAAAATAAAATTTCGTTTAGAGTATTGTAAGCGGAAGCGATTCTTTAAAAGGTCTTGGTTAACTAATCCAACATAATTAATTTTGTTTTATTAATCCCCGAGTGTGTGGTGTTGGAGCAGAGCTACGATACCAACTATCATGCCCAAAATTTTAACCCCAAAATATACCATATGTTACCCATTAAAATCCCATTGTAAAGGCAATAATTTTTCTTTTGTTGTACTTAACCAACAATAAGATTTTAGCAAAGTAAAAATTAACAAATAACAATACATCATTATGATAATTAAATTAACGTTAATACTTCATTTAAAAACATGCCTTTACGATAATAAACATTAGTGTTGTGAAAAATCAACCCAAAGGTATCGATTAATAATAACCATTACATTTTAATTCCCGCATCAAGGTAGTATCTAGGTCTATGGGAAAGAAATTTTCATTTTAGAAGGTATTATTAAATATGTAGAGTTAATTTAGTTTAATTATCCCTTTACGAAAGTTTTAATTAATTAAGTGGGAGGATACTTAATCCCTAGGCCCCTAAATCAATTAAGTGGTTTAGTAATTTTATCCCTAAGGTAAAGGGGTCTCGATGCGGAGCATCACTTCATGTAAATAAGAAAATTTTGGATTTCATAGTTGTCTTAGGTTGTTGGAGGCCCTAATGGATGTCATAGCATGTTTCAAGTTCATTTGGACTCTTCTTTAATTGTAATAAGTGGTATTTGGAGTTTCCCTCCAAAACCACAATTTAAATATTTGAATTGGTCTTTAGTGTGTTTTTAGGTCTAGGAGTTAGAATAACTTGGATAAATGTTGCAAAAAGGGTCATAGGACATTATTACACTTAAGACATGGTCTAAATTGTCCTCACTTGGCTTTGGTTCACCATGGTTATCTTTTCCATAGTTAAGTTAGGTGGATGTGAGCCCTAACCACCTTTCTCTCCATTCATTATTGTAATGAGATTCAAATGAAGATAGAATAGAGGTTAGAGAGAGGGTTTTGAGAGGAGGAAGGAAGTTTGTAACATATCCAAGAGGCTCAAGAAGTCATGTACATTCTTGGATTTGATAAATAAAGAGACCTTATTGAGCATGAAACTACGTTTGTAACTACGAATGATTGTGCATTAATGGATAATTCTTGGTTATGTTTGGCTTTATGAATGATGTTTTCAGGTGAGATAGATTGGTTTGGAGTGCGATAAATTATCAATGAAGCATGGAAAGCTGGTAGAACAATAGAATGGTTGATGACACTTGATAAACAAGGATGAGATTGGTAAGAGATAAGAGATTTATCTACATCGTTGCATAAAAAGAAAAGTGTTTCCACGATTAAAATCATAAGGAGGACATCATTATATTGCAGGAGAGTGTGTAACATCATCTAAAGATAACCCCTTATCTATTTTGTTAATCATTTGAGTAAAATAGTCTAAAACTAGTAAACTTTGTGTGCACCATGACCTTGTTGAATGACTGATAAAGCAAAGTTAAGAGACAAATTTACATCTTAGGATAATTTTAATGATTAGAAGGAGTTATATGAAGTTGGCACATTCTTGTAGAATCATTTGGAGGCTTGAAAAGGCTTGTAGATTTGAAAAAAATTATGACTAAATATGCCCTCTCGGCGTGTATGTTATCCTAGGGTTTTAAAGAGAAAGAAAATTGTATAATTTTAAAAGTATACATTTAAACTTGATAAATTTTTTTGAAAAGGTACCTGAAAGGGATAATAAATGTGTGTGAGAAGTTTCTTAAATATTATAATAGATTTTATAGGGTAAAAATAAAAACTCATTCTAAACTATGTGCAAGTAAACCCTAGATTTTTGAGTAAAAAAATCAACCATGAATTCAAATTTACCTTATGGGTAAGGCTAAAAAATTAGTCACTAGCCAATGCTAATGGATATATAAGTATACATACATTTTGAGAATCATTGGAGAAGGCGTCAAATGGTCAAAAATCAATCACGATTATGCATGGCATAACTCGGTTTGGAGGGTTTAGAGAACAAAAAAACACTATATCTTTGCCATAAGAAAGAGTTAAGGGATGAAATTTGGAAGAAATCATCTAGAATGTGTCCTAATTATGATACAAAAGTATTTATGAAGTTTTATGGTCACATAGAGATACATTTAAATCATTTTGGAAGATACAGTCCTCTTCCATGGCATTCTTGACAAGTCAAGTTATGAAAGATGAGTAGTGAAATTCTTAAGGAGCCTAAAGTGTTAAGAGAAAGTTTTGAAAAATTTCAAAACAATTTAAAAGAGGTGGAAAAAATGTGTGAAGGAGAAACGATAACCTATTAATGTCTGAAGATCTTTTGAAAGAGTTTGTTAATGAATTTTACAGAATGGGAAATCTTATTAAAGAACTAAATAATACACACATTGTGCTTGCCCCGAAAAAGTTGGATGCAAAAGACTTCAAAGATTTCAGGCCTATCAGTTTGGTTAATGTCATTTATAGGATCTTCACAAAGATTATCACCACTAGAATGCAACCTATTCTCATGGAGATCATTTCTCAACAGCAGAGCGGATTCATCCAGGGAAGAATTATCCAAGATGGAATTATCATGGTCCATGAAACTATACATTCTATGGATAAAAGTAAAAAGGCAGGGATGGACATCAAACTTGACATGCATAAAGCTTTCGGCGAGAGTCTTACGGAGATTCATGGATGATGTCTATCCAAATTTGGCTTTCAAAGAAAATTCAGAAAAATCATCCACTCTTGTATCTCTACCTCTAGATTCTCTCGTGGTTGTTAATGGGGAACTGTGGGTTTTTTTCCAGATAATAGAGGTATACGGCAAGGCGACCCAATCTCCCCTCTTTTATTCATTATCATGGTGACCAGTTTAAGTAGATCTATTTCCATTGCTATTGACATTGGCATGATAAAAGGCTTCCCTCAACTCGTGTAATCAGATCTCCTCATCGTAGTTTGCCGATGACACTTTCTTTCTAATGGCTTCTATTATGAGGCAAAGGCCATTAAAACTGCCTCCTTAGATTTTATGAGGAAGCCTCGGGACAGAAAGTTAATTTGTGACGAAAGATCCATTTACTTCTTCAATACTCCTAAGGAGAGGCAAAGAAAGATTGCTAATATTCTAGGATACGATATTAATTCTCTACCTGACTACTTACTTAGGGTTACCTTTAAGTCCGGCAAGATTTCATGGAGGTATGGAATGATCTTATTAAGAGATTTAAAGAAAGTTGGCTGGCTGGAAAGGAGTCGTTCTTTCAAGTGCAGGTAAGTGTCTTTTGGTTAAAAGCTCGCTTCAAAATTTGCCTATTTACATATTGTCAATGTTCAGCATGCCTCTCTTTGTGATGAACAATATTGAGAAGATTCAAAAACACTTTACTGTGGCATGAGTGCGAGGACATATTCGAGATATCATCTTGTGGCTTGGGAACATGATTTGTAAACCTAAGAGACTAGGGGTTAGACATCAAATATATAAAACATATGAGTACTTTTTGCCCTTCTCGTGCAAAATTAGGATGGAGGCGTATAAAAGAGCACAGACCTTGGACGAGCTGATTAAGATCAAATATCTTTCAAAATAAAACAAGATTTCCTTCACATATGATCAGTCCCTTCCAAGTGGTTCTATTTTACGGAACAACCTTCTACGCAGCAGACACATTCTTTCTCGGGAGTGTAATTTGGAAGCTTGGAGATGGGAAAAACATAAACTGACGGGTGATAAGTGGATGTATTCTAACCTGGATCTCTGCTTATGATCATATTAAAGACAACATAATTGTTAAGTATGGACACAAAATCCGAGGGTACATTGAGAGGGATGGAAACAAAAGAAAATGGAAGCAACTAAAAGTGGAGAATGATAACATTTAGGCTGATATTATATCTCTCGAATCTAGGTTTCCTAATCCAGATAAGTAATCAAAATCTTAAAGGCGAGCTCATCCTCGGAAAGAGTCTTTTGATGGGGAATACACTGTTAAATCAGGATATAATTCTTTCTTTACATCCATGGAAAGTGAAATTAAGTGGCATAAGTTGTGGATGCCGGAGCTAACCCCAGAGTGAACTTCTTTTGGTGGCTAATTATTGATGGTAAGATCCTAACTAATGACAACCTCATCAACAAGGATTTATCATGCCGAATAGATGTTGCATGTGTCAGGAAGAGGCTAAAGATATAAAGCATTTATTCCTCCATTGTGAGATTGCTTCCAAAATTTGGCAGCTTGTTTTTGCAAAATTTAATGCGAGATGGATTTTCCCCTTACCTACCTTAAGGCTTGGGAGCAATGGAGCTCTCCATTTAAACATTGCATGGTGAAAAGGCTATGGCAACTTGTTCTCGCTTGAGACTATGTGGAGAATCTGGAAGGCTCGTAATGATAGTATTTTCAGAAACAATAGACAGGCTTGTAACAAAGTTTATAAGGAAATTATCATTGATGTGCAAGATAATATTGCTGGATTTAAACCCCCTAAAAATAGACTCTACACAGGAGAATGAAGAATGCATTCGATGAATGGAATATTGTCACTATCAATAGAAATAATAAATGGTGAATGCGTGAAACTCAGTCGATGGATTAAACCCCCAACGATTGGCACAAGTTAAATTTTGATGGAGCCTCAAAAGGGAAATCCGGGAGACTGCGGAGGTGGGGAATCATCGAGGATCAAAGAGGCATTATGTTGCTACTTTTTTTTTGGGAGGAAATGGCGAGACAGACTAATCATTATTCGAAGCCATGGCGGCTCTTTGGGGTATTAGACTTACGAGAGATTGTAATATTCCTAATATCATAATTGAAGGGGATTCTCTAAATATTATCAATCTTACGAATAAAAGCAACACCCAATTTGGTCTATCAAGGATTATATTGAGAGAAGCTATTGATATATGCAAAAGCTTTGAAAATGTCCAAATCACCCACACCTATCGGGAAGGAAATAGGGTGGGTTGCCGATTTGGCTAACTCGGTGTTAATAATTCCTTTCAAACTTGGATTGGGGGAAGTTTCACGCCACTCATGTCAATAAAGCCATAATCATTGATCTACATAGCGGTGAAAATCATAATTAACGGCTGTATTTTAGACGCTAATGTGCGGATCCCAAGATACATGATGATGACATCACAAAAGATTTGGATGATGGTTGCGATCATGCGGTGGATCTATCATCATTTCTTGGCATAGGAGGAAAGCCGAGAGCGGGGCAATAATAACAAGTGTAGCATAATAATTAAACCAGACTTTCAAGGAGATTCAAATACCAAAATCAAAGTTCATCCTGTCTCCGCACATTGGTAGCTATTTTACCGTTGAGAATAGGAAAAGGAGCAGAGGGAAACATGGGGGGCCGCCATGCAAACCGAACCGACCACAATCTGAGTGGAAAGAGAACACGGAGCTTTGGGATTACCTGCAAATCGGGGGACTGTCAAATTTCATTGAAAGGATTCAAGGCTTCGACCAAGACATCTCCATCAAATTCACCAAGGGTTGGAAGAACAGAATAGTCAAATATAGTAACATGAAAATGGAAATCACGGAAGAGCTCATAGCTCGAGATCATGAGCCTCGGCTGGAAGGCACAAAAATTTTCAATAAGAAGGTTGATAGGGAGGTGGAAACTAAGAAATTTACGGAAGAGGGGAGAATATTGAGTTCATGACTCACGGCCTCAAGGTGGTGTCGATCCTCGAACCTTTTGATGAATCGCCGAGAATGGTGGTAAGGTATGTTACCCTTGAAGGAAGATATGACTATACCTCAAAGAATCTAATTTTTCCGAATCATTTCGTAGAAATAACATTATCAGCTTCTCTCACGATCCTAATTAACTCTCTGGAGAAATCTATAAGGGAAGTTCAAAGCCACTCTAGGGCTATCCCTTTGCACCAGGGCCTTATCCTCTTGATTCACCGCCATTTCTCCAGCTGCCCCCATAAATCCTTGCCCACCTCCCTCCTCCATACCTCCACCTGCCCACACTGCTCCCACTCCCCCTGCTAAAAAGAAAGATTGAAGATGTTGTCTCCAGCAAGAAAAGCAAGAGCCTCAAAGCTAAAATCCCTGCTTCCCAATGAGTCCTAAGGAGTCACAAAGACTTAGAACTAGCTGAAAACCTCCTGCATATTAGCAAGCCGGTGGAGGAGCCCAAAGAGGAGGAATTGCTGGATAGGGTGGACAGATTAGAGAAGGAGATACAAGAGCTCAAAGGGGCTATAAAAAACATGGAAAGAGCAAAGGGTAAAAGGATCCTTCAAAGTGAGGAGGAAGAGGGGGTTATTGGTGAAGTCTTCAAGAAACTTCAGTCCTTAGATGGCAGATTGGGGAATGCTAAAAGCCGCAATGACTGCATATTGTCTACCCTCAAAAGCATTTATAATTTCATTGAACAACATGTCCACAGTGTTTGCAGTTTAAGTGGGATTAATGAGGACATATGGGGCCCTAAAGAGAAAAGGGACATTGCAATTGCCCAAGCAGATTTGCAAGACTCCTCCGAGTGCCTTTGCCATTGCATTCTTCATGTCATCTGAGGCTATCAAGACCAAAATTGACAAAGCCATCAATAATGTGGTACATTGTGATGCTTATTTTTGGTACGCGATGTAGTTGTCATCGGGCGATTACTGGAGCATTTTTGGTGGAGCTTTTTTTGTGTCTCTTTTGGTTTCTTTTTGAACTTTCCTTCTTTTCTACGGATCTTTGTGCGTTTTGATCCTTTTTCACTTATATTGTAATATCTCGAATGTTGAGCCTCCTTGGTTGATTTATTTTTCCCTTCTACGGGCTGCTTTTCTCATCTTTACTATCTCGGATTTTGAGCCCTCTTGTATACTGAGGTATAGTCCCTTCAAAATTATTTGCCCTTAATAAAAAAAACCTATAGGTTAAATAACTAAGAAATCATCAAGACTAGCAAGAGCTAAGGTGGTCAAGAAGACTAGAAAAATGAGGTTGGAGTAGAAAATGCAATTTAAGGCTTGGTTAAGTAAATGAATGAGGAATTATACTTGTAAGAATGATAACTAAGTGATTTGGTAAGCTAGAACCAGGAGAAATAGCTAATCCCTTGAAACTCGAGTTGAAAACCTAAGAAAGAGCTAAAGAGGCCTAATAGGGCTAATTGAGAAGGTGAAAGTGGTGTTGGGAGAAAAGTATGAAGAGATAGAACATGAAAATTCCATGAATCAAAAAACATGTGATAAAGGTTATATAGAAAAGTTATTATTTCTTTAGGAAATCTATACATTATTCTCAGAGGAAGCTGATATTTGTAGTGAAATAGGCTACTTAGGAATGTTAGGGGAAGAAAATGGTAAAAGGAGAATAAATTTTGTTTGGCTTAAAAATGGGTTATGAAATTTTATCATAAGATATAAGGCCTTAAAGGGTATAAAAAATTTACAGTAAGATTTTAATCATTTTGGTGTGTTATGAGAAGTAGAGTTTGGTGTTAAGAAGGGAAACAAGCTAGTCAGCTAGATTTATAAGGTAAATAAGGTCAAATGGTGTTTCAAATCTTCTTGAAGTTGTTAAACATGTTTAAATGGTGATTCTAAGAAGGTATGAAGTGATTATAGCCATTGGAAAATTCGGTTGAGATAATTTGGTGTTAAATGAAAATTTACCTTCTTAAATAGTGCATGTTTTAAATGACATTATCTACTAACTCCTTGAGATTGGATAGTGCTTGGTTTAGAACTTAACCCCTTATGTGATCGGTCTCCAAGACCCATAAAATTTAATTTTAATTAATTAATTTTTATTTCCATCCTAAGGGATTATTCACCCAAAGTCAAATTCAAAATTTCCACTTGCAAGTGGGAAGGCCCACCATAAGACCCACTTATAAGTGCACATTCCAGGTTTAAGGAGAGCCTTTGGATTGAATGGCTCTCCACCCTAGATCTTATGGTTGGGCTAGGAAGCCCTAAATTTCCTTATGGAAGATATTTCTTCCTTAGTTTCATTTTATTATCTCATTTTCTCATTTCTCCTCTCTTCTATTCTCTAGTTTGTTGTAGGTTGTTATGTGGAGCTCTCATAGATCATGGAGGAGGATTAAGTGCTCCAAGCCCTCTTATTGTTTGAATATCTGATTTTTTTCATGGATTTTACAACTCTTAATTTGAGTTCATTATGGATTTTATCCTTACGTAGCCATTTTAATTTTGTGGGTAACAATTTTTCTTTTTACTTGTGGATCCTAATACACTAATAGGTGGGAGTGTGATACATACATACATACATGTGTGTGTGTGTGTGGATATATATATATATATATACATACATACATGTGTGTGTGGATACACACACACACACACACACACACACACACACACACACACACACACACACACACACACACACACACACACACACACACACATACATGTGTGTGTGTGTGTGTGTGTGTGTGTGTGTGTGTGTGTGTGTGTGTTATGGAGGAGGGGTAGGGTTTGGGCAGTGGTCACGGCCCCTCCCAAACCCTATCCCAAACCAAAATGTTTAATTAAAAAAAATTGGCCCATGAGATTTAAAATTAATTTTTTTATTTATATTACTACATTATTTACATATACTCATTTATATAATAATAATAATCTTTTCAAAAATATTAAATTAATGCTTTATTTTCTTGATTAAGTTTTATTAAAAGAGATTTGCCAAATATTAAAAAATATAAAGAGAAATCACACACACACACACATTGATGAGTTGTGTAAATCCCCTTTATCAACACCTCATCATCTGTACTTTTGTTAGTCCATCAAGCTATTTCCTGATATTTATTGAACACTATCATCATGACTTGAAATTATTGGCATAAATACCGATTAATATAGTTATAACTAATTATCATTATTTTGTGGTATTTTTAGTATGCATTTATTCTCTTGATATCAATAAGTTGTTTAAATGATGTTTTGTGTGATGTCACTCTTGTTTAAAGAACTTGTTATATACAACAACATGTATGAAGCCAAATGAATTATCTGCAAGCAACCCATCCGTAGCCAAAGGAACTCACCTATGGCAAAGGAAATGTCTACTGTAACTCATCCGTAGCCAAAGAGATCACCTACAACAAAGAAGCAGTGATTAGGAAGATCTCTTGGAACGTGAAGAACAACACTCCAAATCTGTATGTGTCATTTAAGAGGAACTTACAACTGGAACATGGGAATCATAAGATAATTCAACTATGGATTTGATTATTAATTGCAACTCATTAAAGAGCTGATCGATTAGTTAACACGTGATTTGAGGAACTTGTTGGTTATTTGATTTATGTGGAAACCTATTAATTAGTTCTATTACATGTGTTTAAACTCTTGATATTTTGTTTGAGATCTTCCACTTGTTCCATCAAAGATATTTTACTTAGTCTATTTGAAATCCTATTTGAAATCTTCTTCTCACGTTTTGTTGTAATTGAGGAGTATAAGAGAAAAGGGTTAATGCTGGAAATCTATCTAGATAGAGAATAGAGAATAGGTAAATTAGAGAATAGAGGATACGCATATACAAAAGTTTCTTTGTTCCTAGATGTAATATTCATGCCAATTCAATAAAGAATATGAGTTCTTGTTAATTAGCTTTTAGTTACAAGCCTTAGGAGGTATTAACACCAAGGAAGGGCCCACTTGTGGTCTGCTAAACCCCTCCATAGTTTTTTTCTCTGTTTCATTGCATTATTAGACTAGGAAGTAATTTATCTACCTATCTGCATTCTAAATTTACAAGATTTGTTTTAGACATAGTGTTTAGAATCCATTTTCTTTCAATTCTAAGTTTTTTCAATCATTGTACTTTCAAGAATTGTTATTTCAAGTATTGTAGTGACAACAATTTCTTTCCATACCTCCTAAATTCTCTATAACTGTGCATACAACACTGACATTATTGAAAGTTTACATCCCTTGGTTTGATGATTAAATGATTGTGAATTAGTGAACAACATATTAATTGTTGTAAGTTAATTTTCACCACCATTTTGGCACTATTTCTAGGGATACTACCAAGTTATAAGGTTTTTGAGAGGTTTTGTATTTCTTAGAGAAGTTTAGGTTTAGAAATTCCACCTTCAAACCCCCACTAATGTATGTTGATTGAGTTGAGTTAAGTTGATGCATGCACCATCCAAGGGATGCTCATGGTATATTCTTACCCAATCCTCAAATAGCACAAATATCTTCATATGATTCTGAAGATTCTAAAGAAGACATACTTTCCTCTATATAAGGCTTGTTGTTAGAAGACCCCCTCCATTTGAAAGTTATGAAGCTAATCCTAATTAGCTTGAGACATGGTAGAATAAGTGAACCAAAATTTTTAAGACAAGAAACTACGTTTAAGTTCCCAATATCCAACAATAATCAACCTACTATAATGAAGAACATTTCTCCATCAACCCTTCCTAACTTTCATGGATCCATAACTGAAGACCCAGACACCTTTTTGTTTGATTTTGACATTTTATGTAGGAGCTATGACTACACCACAGATGCACATAAGCTCAAGTTGTTCCTTGCTACACTCAAGGATGCAGCCTTGAGATGGTTCATGGGTTTAAAAGAGATGATGTGATTACGGCCGTAGATGAAGGAAAAGTTTCGGTAAAATATCAATATTATCACGAGCCAAGTAATAGAGGAAGTTATGAACTCTTTACCATGGAACCAAAGGAAGATGATCCATTGGAAGATTACTGGAAATATTCTTATTCAATGTTTAGAATTCAAAACACACAAGGTTACCTAATGAGTCCCTCAAGCTACTCTTCTTAAAAGGACTCAATGAGGAGGATATGGATGCTTTTGGACCTGATAGGAGCTAGAGATATCTCAAAAGCTACCTTTGAGGAAATTTTGAAGCCTACAAGAATTATTCCAGAGAAACTATGAAGAGAATAAGAAGTGCTAGATCAAAGGGTGGATAAACTACCAAGGAATTGGGGAGATATCTAAATCAAATATTGTGAACATGTTCAAGAACATGAAACAAGAGATATTAAATGACATGACCACCAATTTGATGCTTTACATGCTAAGAAGAAGAGAGAATATGTAGAGGAAAACTTGCATAGTTTTTTCATGCATGTAGAAGAAAGAAAGTTGATTGTAGATGCAGAGGATTAGCCAACATTGTAGAAGAAAAGGAGGCTTCACCAAAATTCAAGATGATAGAGAAAAAGGATGGAAAAGTCTTCTATGTTGCTCAAAGAAATCCATGTCCTCTAAGAAAAGGAGGTATGTCACAAGACCCTATACCAGATTTTCAAAATTGAGCTAGTAATCCATATATGGAACCCCACCTTGGGCTAATACTCAACAAGTTTGGAATCCATACCCTAGCCAATACCAACAACAATGGAAACCTCAATTTTTAGGCCAAAAATAATGACAACAACCCCTCAATCATGAAATAGCCTTGGAGAGGAGGGAAGCAATGGAATAACCCACCTCCTAATTACCAACAATCTTACCAACAACCTCCTTATCCAAAATAAGTAAGTTATGATTCCAAACCCCCAATCTAGCTCTTAACCAAAAGCCACCCAACTACCAGCTCAACCAACACCTAACCCCAACAATAAAGCTTCTCATCTAGCCTATACCATTGAATCAACTCAATACCCTACCTATTTAGTTGATGTTAATAACATCCATATTCACTCAGGAAGAGCACTTCCTCCACCAAGTAAACCCAATATTATATAGATTCCAGATGAACCATAGTTTCTACAGATTGATCCAAAAAAATCTAGAAAACTCTGCAATCTAATCCGTAACAACATGAACAAAGTTATAGCAAGGGTAAAATGCAAGCTAATGACCAATATTTCTAGAGAGATTACAAGAAAATAGGATTGACCTCAAATCAGATTTTGATTCTAATTTTTGTCAATCAACTAAAGGATATTTGTGTCAAAATTCCACTTATTCAAGCCATCAAGGATGTGCCCATCTACAACAAGTTGGTTAAGGATCTATGCATAAAAAAACTAGGAAGAAGAAGGAAGGATCCATCCACTGTACAAGTTATTGGATAGTTGGTTGATATTATGCTTGGAAATTCAATTTTACCCAAGTACATAGATCTAGGTAGTCCCTTGGTGAATGTTACAATTAATGGCACAACAATAAAGAATAATCTGATTGACTTAGGGCAGCCATTAACGTCATGACTAATAAAATTATGGATGACTTGAAATTGGAAGGACTAAGGCCAACAACTATAGTCTTACAACTTGCAGATAGATCAACAGTGAGACCTGAAGGAGTCCTTGAGGACATAGTTGTGGTGGTAGACTCTTGGGAATACCCTGCTAACTTTATTGTCCTTCAACCAAAAGTGAGTTTAGGAGGTTATCCTATTATTCTAGGGAGGCCATGGTTGGCCACTGTAGATGCATTCATAGGTTGCAGGTATGGCAACATGATTATTTCAATGGAAGTGGTACTAAAAGCTCATGCTCTATCCTCCTTCCCAACTATTGAATGATGAAGATTAGAAAATTTGGGTTGAAGAACTGAATAATATCATTGATTTGTACAAAAATCATGATGTTGAGAATTCTTGTACCATTGAAGGATAAGAAGAAGATGTTGTTATATCCAATGTCTTGCAGAACAACTATGGAAGAAATGAAGAAGTGGATGATAGATTAAGGTGTTTAAATTGCCCCTTGAACCAAGTTCTACCGCAACAAAGCACCATGGATATTCCAGGTAAGATTTTATTCTTCATCAAACTTATTCCCCATGATTACATATTGAATTATGTTAGAAGCAATGTATATTCAATGATTGATCTCTCCAAACAAGTGGAAATAACACCAAGAAAATCACTCAATGTCAACAAGCTGTTGGATAGACAACAAGATAAATTTTTGATTACTCTTCTACAAAAACATAAAAAAATGTTTTCATGGGATTATGGTGATATGCATGGAATTCATCCTAGGATCTACACACACAAGATTTATATCAAAGAAATTTGTAAACCAATCAAGGTAAGCCACAAAGGAGAATGAACCCATTTGTGAGAGAGATTGTAAAAGGATAATTGAAGAAGTTATTGGATGTTAGATTTATATATCCAATATTAGATAGTCAATGGGTGTCACCCCTTGTCATTGTGCCAAATAAGAATGAAAAATGGAGGATATGTGTAGATTACAAGGAGCTAAATGTAGTAACAAAGAAAGATCATTTTTCATTTCCTTTCATTGATAGAGTACTTGATACTTTGGCTAGTAAAAAGTATTTCTCTTTTCTTGATGGATATAGTGGCTATAATCAAATTCAAATTACACTAGAGAATCAGACAAAACTACCTTCACATGCCCATGGGGAAAATTTTCTTATTTATTTCTTCCATTTGGCTTGTGTAATGCACCTGCTTCTACATTCCAGAGGGCAGTCTTGAGCATCTTTTCATATTTGACAAATGATTGCATGGAAGTCTACATGGATGAATTCATTATACATGGAAGTAATTTTGAATAATCTATGAAAAATCTGGACAAATTTTTGAAGAGATGCAAAGACCACAATCTATCCTTAAGTAATGAGAAATGCTACATGATGATGTTGAAGGTATAGTTTTGGGACACTATCTTTCTTCTAATGGAATTTAGGTTGATCTAGCAAAAGGTATTTGTTATAATCAACTTGCCAACACCAAAGAAAAAAAAGGATGTTAGGAGCTTTCTAGAACATGTTGGATATTACAGAAGTTTCATACAAGATTTAAGCAAGATTGTAGCGCAAATTTTTATATAATTAGGAAAGGATGATTTTTTGAGTGGACTAAGAGATGTGAAACTACATTCAAACTTTGAAACAGATGTTAACTACCGCTCCTATCTTGAGAGGACTTGATTGGAACCTACCTTTCCACATCCACACTAATGCATCAAACCACACTATTGGAGTTGTCTTAGGAAAAAGATGGAGTTATGAATTATGCAATTTATTATGTTAGCAAGAACTTGCAACATGTAGAATTAAACTACATAGTAATAGAGAATGATTTCTTGGTAGTTGTGTATGTTATCAATAAATTCAGAAACTACATCACAAGTTATCTAGTGTTCATTCACACTGATCATGTTGCAATCAAATATTTGATAAACAAACTAGTAGTAAGCAGCAAAATCATAAGATGGTTGCTCCTTCTACAAGAGTTTGATGTCACCATATTGGACAAGCCCGGAAAGGACAACGTAGTAGTAGATTTTCTCTCAAGGATGGAGACTAATGATGAAGAACAAGTATTTGATGAATATTTCCCATATGATAAATTATTTTCTATTTCTACCAAAACACCTTGGTATGCAGACATAGCCAACTATTTGGTTTTAGGTAAAACACCTCCACATTACTTATACTCTGAGAAGAAATACATAGTTGAAAAGAGTGTACATTTTTCTTGGATAGATAGATTTCTATTTCATATAAGACAAGATCAAATCATGAGAAGGTGTATAGATGATGAAGATATATATGATGTCCTTAGAGCATGCCACAATGAACCTTGTGGAGGAATTTTGCTACAAAAATAAGAACGTAGAAAGGTGTTGACAACTGGTTATTATTTTTCAATATTGCATAATGATGCAACACTATACACCAGAATATGTGATAGATGTCAAAGAATGGGTAAGCCTACCAAATATGATGAAATGTCATTGCAACCTCAATTGGTCTTGCAGCCTTTTGAAAAATGGGGATTAGAATTCATTGGCCCATAGATCCTAAATCTCAGCAGAAAGAGTACATCTTGGTATGCATACAAATTATCTAACTAAGTGGACAAAGGTGAAGGCATTGCCAAATCAAAAAGTGAGAAAGTAAAAAGTTTCTCTATGATCAAATCTTCACCAGATATGGAGTTATAAGAGAAATTGTAACAAACCAAGGTACACACTTTATTGTTGATGTAATTTCTGATCTAGTTAAGGAGTATGAAATCATACATATGAATTCTACACCATACCATCCCCAATCTAATGGCCAAGTAGAAGTTACAAATAGGGAGATAGAGGCCATCTTGACAAATACCATGTACTTCACAAGAAATATTGGGTAGACAAACTTCCAAAGGCAAGATGGAAATTTTACAACATGGAAATTTTTTTGGCTTCACACCATTTGAACTCTTGTATGGTAAGATTGTTGTTTTACCAATTGAATTTGAGCACAAAACACTGAGGATTGCACTTGAGCTAGGTATATATTTATCTAAAGCTCAAAGGTAGATAATTCTCCAACTCAATGAGTTGGATGAATTGAGAAGAAATACAATACATAATATATAAGTAGTGCAAAAAGTAAAGAGTTAAATGGCATGATTGGTACATCAAGACAAGACAATTTCAAGAAGGTGATTGGGCACTCTTGTTTGATTTGAAATACAAGAACCCTATGAGATTGAGAATATATACCCTAATAGAATTGTAAAACTCACCACCATAGACCATGTGAGGTTCAAATTATTGGTGAATGGTCACAAGTTGAGATTGTACAAGAAACTAGTTGACAGAAATACATTCATGTAGTAGTTTAGAGGAGGTCAAAGTAGGATGGAAGTAAGGACATCAAAGTTAAGATCAGAAGTTGATCCTTGTTGGCTCATCTTTTGAGATTCCAGGATTGAGAAATTTTAGTGGCCTTAGTATATTCAACTTGCTAACTATTCCAAGGATAAATAAAAGTGTTTTGATCAACCCTTTTGGTGATCACCGACACTGATAACACATTTTATTTCTTAGACTTTCTTGTTTTGTAGGGTTTAATGTAAAATGATTACAAGAGTGCATGATCTCCATCACAAGGAGAGAATGCAATGACTGAAGGTTCCACTTGCAAGAAACATGTAGCAAACCCCTATTTTGTCTTTTACGTTTGACTAAAATCATGATTACATGAAAGAAGATTGAGGATTTATGCACGTGTGAGAGGATAGAAAAGAGAAAATTGGCCCCCCAAAAAGATCGACATTCCCTCTCCGGGAGTTATCTAGTTTTAGTAAGGACTAGCAATATCAATTTGACACATGTATGCAACATCATAACAACTTCCACAACATTATAACAAGTTTACATGCATCTAAGGCACAAATCAAATAAGCATGCACAATAATCATTCCAAACGAACATCGAGATAAGTGCACTTGACTATCACTTTATTAAAGTATAATTAGAATGATTATTATTAATTAACATTTATGCCAAGTCATCATGTATTTATTACATTTAAAACACTTCCACCTTTCATGTTATGAGGTTTCCCTCCACATAATCCCATGTTGTCAAATCAATTCAATTTACACACTTCACATGATCACATCAATTAATGATCACTCCCATAACCATGTTGTGTCCTTTTGGTCTCAAAGTTCAAAAACACTTAAATTAATTCAACACAAATAAATTATGAATCGTTTCTTCAAACAAAGATGTGTGATTACGTGTAGAGACCAGAGCGGGTTCAGATGGGAGGAAAATTTTAAGGGTCCCTTTGAAAAAAAGCCTTAGAAAATATTTGGCGAATAATGTGAAAATTATTTTTCAAGACAAATGGAAAATATCTAAACATAATGACTTCACTATTAAATTCTACAAGATAATGGTTAGATTTTTTTATACACATTTAGTGATGGTGAGGATATTTTTAGGTTATACGACAACATCTATATGTTTTTGGATGGTAGCATAAAAATATACTACCGACTAACTATATTTAGGCAAATTTTGTGAATTTCATTTCATGGGAATGGCGAATAACCCTAAAATTAAATTTACCCAAAAATTTAGATGATGCATGGGTCTAACAATTGTACCTAAAAATTCACCAATTTCAAATTTCAAAAACCAGAATATTCATGAATTAATGAATATTTTCCACTAAAATTTTCCATGTGATTCACAATGGGTTAAATCACCTAACATGAACCCACAAAGCATTCTCAACTTCTTAGCCACCCTCAAATTTTATAGTATTTTCAAGATAATGGTTGGCTAGATTACATAAACTAATTTCAAGGATTCAATGAAGCAATGGTTGAAGAGTTTTCCAACACATTTCATGATGGGGAGGAAAAAGTGAAGGGTTTATCAATCAAAATCAATGATGATATATTAACAAAAGTAAATGGCCTACATGTATATGAATAACCATTTCAAGAGAAGGATAACCTCCAAGTAGTCGAAAAGAATTTACAGATGATGATGACACATTCATCATAGATAGAAAAGGTACACAGAGAACTTCCCTTAAAACCTTATGGGATGAGGTTGCAAATTTTATAATTAATTACTTTACTTATGAGGGAAGGTATTCTAGGTTGAATACAATTCATTTTAAGTTTGAATCATCTCAAGAATAATAGAAAAGTGAATGTACCTAATTTATTGCATGAGATATTGAAGAGGATGAGTAGGAAGGCACAAAGGGGTAGGTTTGTATTGTCACACCATTGCCTCATCACCTTGATTATAAAGCACACCCTACAAAGGGATTATCCTAAGATAAGATGGGGAGATTTTACAAGGGCCAATAGTACTAATGAATTTTTAGAAGTAGAAGAAAGAGGAGAAGTACTAAAAGTGCATCTACTCATACAACCAAGATTTCATCATCTCGCCTCCCAACCACAAAAACCCCAGTTCTGAAAATTTTCCATCTGATGAGGAAAATCCTATACCAATCTCCCCTGAGAGAATTTTAATTGCTAAAACCATCCTAGAATTCTCCACTCTTGAATCCACATCCAAAGTTAAAAAAAAATCATCTTAGTCTAGTCCTACACCACCAAGGCACTCTCATAGGCTCAAAACCAAAAGGCCAAGGACCTATAAACAAGAGGTTGAACCATTAAAGCTAATCTCACTAGATAGTGATGAGGAAGCTATAGAAGGAAGTATTGGGCCTCAGCCAATGGAGACACAACATGGAGATATTGATGCCCCTATTCATAAGAAAGAGTACCCTGAAGATACCATATAGGGTCATGAGGAGCCAAATTTGAATGAGGAGGAAATTCCTGATATGAAAGGTCGTGCAGAGATACAATAGAATGAGGAAGAAAGAAAAAAATAAGTTCAGATAGGAAATTGAATATGAATGAATACTTACATTATTGATGGGTCATAGTTAGCCACAAGAAAAAGAACATGAACAATAAAACATTCCAAAAATTGTGGAATAGGTCATTGAGCACCATGTTCATGGAATTAAGCAAAGAAAAATGTCTGTAGAAGTTGAATATGTACAAGAACACCTTCATGTAGTTATGGATGGAGTAATGAGAAATTGTTGGGGAAAACACCAACATTTATACTAGCCATAGAATTATGGAACAAACACCACATGCTAGTATACAACAATTGAATGTATCCCCATTACAACCACAAATTTTCATTCAAGAAGTTATAAGGGAGCCTGTGAAACCGCCTTGTAAGGAAATGACCACACAAACAATACTTCCGATATTGATTACTTGAAGAATCAATTTGAGACCTATGTTAATAGGTTAAAGGAAAAGTGGAAAGAGAGAGAGAGAGAGAGATATTAGTGAGTGAGAGAGAGAGAGAGAGAGAATAACTCATCTCCCAAAGACAAGCAAGAATTTGAGGAAAAGGAAAAATAAATTACAAGGCTAAAGAAGAAGCAAGAAGATACAGTCCAGGTGGCCCATGAGATATTCAAATACATCCCTCCATCCAATATTTATGTTATTTTCTTAAAGTAATCAATTTTTTAGCTCAATTTAACCTGCATTAATTATGATATACCATATGATATCAGTGTAGCTAGGAGTTTCTTTAGGTTATATCTGAATGACACTTATGAAACTCAACTCCTATTATGTGAAGTCTATAGGTACAACTATGCTCTTGAATATGATAGGGATTGGATTCCAATCCTATATATTGAAGATGTTTAAGTCAAAGCCCTTTATTCTTATTTTTGAATGAGTTGGATAGAGAAAGACAAATGGAGGAATACATGAATTTAGAGAAGTTCAACCACTGATGGTTAGGGATGAAGCTACAAAAACTAGATAAGTTGTAGAACAATACGAGAGTTTAGAGATAGTCAAAAAGTATATGAAGAATGATGCGGGAGCATCAAGGACCAAGGCATAATAAGGTCATACAAGACCATGATACATGTTGTCTATAGGTGTTTAGAGTTAAATATGTTGTAAAAATGAATATAACTTGTAAGAAGTTGATAAGGTGACTTGACTTGGCATTTAAAGAGTAATGTGGGCCAAATAAGGACTTCAAATGCCATGTCATCATGTTTGTTAGTCCATGCATGAGTTGGAAAAGTATTGGATTGATAACCATTAATATTCTAGGAATTAGAATATTGATTAAGTCTTGTTAGGGTATTGATGAGTCGGTTTAAATAGGGTTATTAGAGTCTATTCTTAGCTAATGAATACCTATTTCATAGGTGATTCGATGGAGATGAAGTAGAACAGAGGTTCTCAAAGGTTGTAGAAGATGAAGAATGAAGAATAAAAGGAATGATGATGTTTTGGAAAAGAGGTTTGGTCCTGTTTACACGAAATTTGCATGTTTCCCATGAATGCATGAGATGAAGTGCATGCATGAGAATCTGGAAGAAACAAGCTTAAGGAAAAATACCTTTTAAATGATGCAAAGATCAAGGTAATCTGTTAACATGAGAAGGTTCTACAGGTGATGAGGAATGCCATCATGATTTTTGTAAGTTTTGAAATTGCATAGTTTAATTGTTATAGGCATTTGAAGGCTCTCGCCCGATCTAGGGCTCAGTATAACTTTTTATTCGTGGATGAAATTGCTTGAAAATTTCACAATACCTCTGTCTTGATGTGATCTACCAATTGTCCAAATCTTGTGGGGAATGGTTGTGTGTAGCTCAAAATATAGATGACTGCGTTTTTGAGTTATAACAAGGAATGTACAGTGTACAGTTAGACAAGGAAACAAGCAGTTTTTTCATTATAACATGG
>CM031238.1:47253886-47318206 GCA_018340775.1 Taxus wallichiana var. yunnanensis
AGAGAAGCGATGCAGCATCTAAGAGCCTATGCAACCTCTCCTAAACCTCCTAGCCCCATCCCTGCCTCCTCACATCCTCTTGTTTTTCCAGTGTTTGAAATGCAATTTTTTTTTGCACCTTTGGTGCACCTAGCACTAGAAAAATTTGCTGTAGATTATAAACTTTAAAAAAAAATCCCCATTAGGGTTTTCCTTTAAATTGTTTAGTTACAGATAAATTATCTATACTATCAAATTTGGAGGGGTTTTTGATGGCATATCTCCCACGGAAAGTTGTCGAGCTTCCCACCAAGCCCATGATTGGGCTCTCACCACTATGATCGGGTCATTGGTTGTTCTGACCGAGCTATTCTTCATCAAAGGTCGAGCCTCTCCTGGATTATTGCACCTTGAGTCTCATATTACAAGCTTCCTATGAAAATACACAAGTGGATCAATAAGAAAAGAGAGAGATACAACGTGTTGTATTAAGGTTGGAGGTACTGTTGGGTATTTTTCCTTTATAAGTGTCCCACAAAGGGCCTTTCAAAGCGTCCCTATTATGAGCTTTGTTTGAAGTTGAATCAACCCTCCATTTAACTCGCATCTCCCGTAATAAAAACAATGACCTCCAACATTTTCCATGTGCACCATTCCATCCAAGTCATGAGCTATTCTCTCCTCCACATAGACCTGCACAAACAATACAAGGTGGTCAAGCATGCAAAAGGCGTTTCAAATCAAATAAGGAGATAACAAATAAAACATTGACATCGAATTTCAAAATGAGGAGGAAAATAATACAAAAATATATAGTGGTGGAAAAGGAGAGATAGAATGCTTTAGATCCATTTTCTAATCTTAGAAAACCCTAAATCGACCTCAAGTCATAGCCACGTGGAGCCCTATCCTTTGCCAAGTCACCATTTTTAAGAGGTGAGTCAAATTCGACTTTATTTATATACAAGTTTGTTCATTTTATCTCACAAGTGCACAAGCGGCCAAGGTGGATAGACCAAACAACTTATAAGTGAGAGGTGGGGTTCGAATCCCACCCCCAACTTGTCTTTTTGAATTTGGTAAAAAAATTTAGTGGAACTACTAAATTTAGCGAGAAATTCAAATTTAGTTATAACTAACTAAATTTAAGTGAGAAAAACCCTAATTTAGGGCAATTTTTTTCCCATTAAGCCTATTTTTTTATTTTGGGCATTTTTTACAAAAGGAGGCCTATCCAAAAATTACATTTTCAGCTATATTTTTGCAATTTTTTGGCATAGTGGGTCATTCTGGGCTCCAATGGCTAGGCCCGCAAAACAAAAAAAATTTTTGCCTCGCCATTCAATTTTTTTTCCATATTTTTGAATGTAATTACATGCTTCAATATATTGTACTAATTTTCAGGTTGCCATAGTCAATCTGTAAACTTTGTAACTCTACTCAAAAATTGACAAATTGTAATAAAAAATAGTAAAAATTTGGTTTCTAGAAACACTCACGAGATCCTAGATCTCATCGCATCATTCGGTATATACGGTGCCTCCGGGAAGTGCTTACGGGTAAAGCCGTTGAACTACTACTACACTTAATGCCTAATATAGCATGCAAAATTTCATATGGGTATCGTCCCTATAAATCGACGAGGGAGTAATAAGGTCACGGTGCACACACACTATGAGCCATCCCATCCATCATGAATGATTTCATGACATAAATCTGGACTGAGAAATTATCTAAGTATATAGCGAAGTTACGCGCGTGTATGAGGATATTTCTTTGAGCCAGTGTCAATAATCGCACAAAACCCTTTCAGTATTATCTTGGTACCACATATTGAATTCTTTCACATACATTAATGCCTCTTTCATGTACCATCGGGTATATAGAAAGGGCGAGCTTCTTCCATGTACCACTGGGTATATCGTAAGTCGCGTGTATATAGAAAGGTTTGGTATATCGAATGACATGATATATAGATTGGGAGACCTTATACCTAGAGTGATAAGAGCCAAACCCTATCAAGTGATCTCTAAAAAATGGGCACCAATGCCCCCAAATTTTTTCTTCGGATTCACAATTACTTAGAGGAAACAACTATGTTGTATGGAAGACAAAAATCAAGACACAACTTGAGTTTGAAGAAATATGGCTTGTTGTGACTGGTACTCTAACTAGATCAACAACTGATACAACACAACAGAGGTAGTTTGATAGAGAAGATCAAAAAGCCAAACTCATCATCTTGTTTGGAGTGTTCGACGATGTGTAACCCCACATTAGAGATGCCACAACAAGCCAAAGAAGTGTGGGATAAGTTGAGCACAAAGTATACGAGGCCAAAAACAAGAATGTTATACTAAATTTGTAGAGTCAGTTACACACATTGAAGTTCAAGCTAGAATGAGAAAATCAAAGCTTTCTTAAGAAGAGTTTCGAGTTGAGGGCTTCACTTCTAGCCCTAGGAGAAGTGGTCTCAGATGATGCTCTCATTCCCATTGTTCTAAGATCACTCCCCTCTTCTTACCACATTTTTGTTACAACACTAAACGTGTCAGATACGACCGTTAGTTTTGACAAATTGGTAAACTTACTGCAACAAGAGGAAGCCATACATAATAAGGATGATGAAGAGGAGAAGAACTTTCTTCACATCAAAAATGGAAAGGAAAAGGTAAAGGAAAACCTAATTCCTATCAAAAGTCCCAACATCAAAATTAGTATCAAGGGGACAAACAATGAAGAAGTAATGTCCAATTTGTAAAAGAGGACATGACTTAAAAGATTGTTGGTACAATACTTACAAGAAAGGTTCATCAAGAAACTCTGGACCTCCACAACAATCTCACAAGGGACATTCTAACTACAATCAAGGGTAGAAAAAGGGGAACTGGAAAAGAAGACCCCATCAGCAAGGAAATATTGTTGAGCAACAAGAATAGTCAGATAATGAAGACTTCTTATACATTGCTCGATCAAGTGAACCATCCACGTCATCTAGTGATGTTTGGTATGTTGATTTGGGGGCCACTCGACACATGACCGACCACACAAACTAGTTTATTTTAATGAGGACACGCCATCAAAAATCATGTTTCATTGGGAGATGATTCTTCATATACAATTTAGGGGATTGGGAACATTTCTCTACCCCTTGGTTCACAAACTGTAGACTATCAAATGTCTTATATGTCCTTGGGTTGACAAAGAATCTACTTTCATTCAGTCAACTCCTTGATCACAACCTAAAAATTGACTTTTGATAGTCATTCCAGCAAGAAAACATGTTTGATTTGAGACAAATCACGAGGCTCAAAAATAGTTATGAAATCCTCCAATGTGGGATGCATGTTCCAACTTGATTTTGTTCACAGAGATGATCAAGCACTTGTGGCTAAGAACTCCACCTCAAGCACAATTGTGGCATTAGAGACTTGGTCATGTAAGTTTCAAGTATCTCGAGACACTTCACCAACGTAATATGGTACATGGGCTACCATCTCTTCAGAAGGATATAGACAAGTGTCCTCACTGCCTAACAGGAAAACAACACAGAGCTTCATTCTAGAAAAGTACATTTCGAGCTCATGGAAAACTTGACCTGGTTCATACCGATCTTTGTGGTCCGATGCAACCAAGTCATTCTGGGTTTCAATACTTCATGCTTTGTGTTGACGACTATTCAAGAAAATGTGGATTTTTTGTCTTCACAAGAAAAGTGAAGCTTTTGAAACTTTCAAGAAGTTCAAAGTAGTAGTTGAGAATGAAACTGGTCATCACATTAGAACTCTCCACTCAGATAAGGGGGAATTCACTAGTAATGAGTTCAAAGACTACCTACAAACTCATGGGATTCATCGACAAATGCCTCCTCCACACACACCGTAGCAGAATGGTGTTTTTGAGAGAAGAAATCATACTATCATGGAAATGGTGTGATGCATGATCGATGATTCTAGACTTGTAAAGACATTCTGGGAAGAAGCAACAAAAACAATAGTGTATTTTTGTTGAACAGAGTTCCCATAGTTGCTCTTGAAGGAGTAACACCACAAGAAGCATGGTCAAAATGGAAACCATCTATTACACACCTTAGAGTATTTGGGGTGAAAAGTAAGTCATGTACATACCAAGAAAAATAAAAGAAATTGGACATGAAGTCATAGAAACTCATCTTCATTGGGTATAGTGAAGAGACTCTTGGGTATAGATTGATGGATCTAAAGACTAGAAAAGTCTACACCAAAGAGATGTTGAATTTTTTTGAGAAGAAGGAAGTAGAGACTCCTCCTCTAGACTCACTAGATGTAGATTTTTCACCAGTTGTAAAAATTGAAGTTGATGTTCCCTTAGATGATGAAAGTGATGATGGGGATGATGGTGTTGATCAGATAGAACCATGACCCATGGGAATAGTTTAGCATATGCCCAAGTGGTGTACTAACACATTATGAGATGCAAAAATGGATGCTCCACTAGATACATCCACCCCTAGACCATAGACTCACAGTAAAACAAGAGAAGAAGTTAATTTGCTTTGATGAGTAGAGTTATTGAGTCTGATGATCCCTCTACAATCTAGGAAGCCCTACAATCAAAATCTTGGAAAGATGCCATGGACTCTGAATATCAATCAGTGATGAAAAATAACACTTGGAAACTTATCAATCTTCCACCAAGGAAGAAACCCATTGGATGTAGATGGATATTCAAACAAAATAAAAATAAGATGGGACGGTGGAAAAGTATAAACAAGACTAGTAGCAAAGGGTATGCACAAAAAGAAGGCATAGATTATGAGGAGACATTTTCTCCCACAACTAAGATCAAAAGATCGTAGATGATCTTTGCTCTAACTACATAGTTTGGTTGGAAATTCCATCATATGGATGTAAAAAGTGCCTTTCTAAATGGAGATTTATAAGAAGAAGTCTATATGACTCAACTTGAGGGATATGTTGTACTGGTCAAGAAGTAAAGGTATGCAGACTTAGGAAATCTTTGTATGGCCTCAAACAGCACCCCGGGCATGGTACATCAAGATTGATGAGCATCTCGTATAACATGGATTTGTTAGAAATCCATACGATCCCAATCTTTACCTCAAAAAGCAAGGGGGAGATTGTGATTGTTGTTGTCTATGTCAACGATCTAGTCATCACTAGAAGTTTAGTGAGGATGATCGATGCAATGAAGAAAGATCTTAATCGATCATTTGACATGATCGATCTTAGGATGATGCATTATTATCTTGGATTGGAAGTATGGCAGAAAGAGAATCACATCTTTGTTTCTCAGATGAAATATACCAAGACAATGCTTGATAAATTCAGGATGATGGATTACACACAATTCGCTACACCCTATGGAAGAAAATTGTAGTTATCTCGTTCAGATCCATCTCCTGAGGTAAATGCCACTCTCTATTGGTAGTTGATTGGGAGTCTCATTTACCTGACCTACACTAGACTAGATATCAGCTTTGTAGTGAGCTATTTATCCAAGTTCATGCAGGAACCCAAAGTTTGTCATTGGAAAGTAGCAAGGCACATCTTGAGATATCTCAAAGGATTAGTGGATCTTGGTCTAGAATACAAGAAGAATGAACAACTTCTTCTTGACTGGATATTCGGATTCAGATCATGCTGGTAACATTGATGATAGAAAATCCACTTCTAGATTTGTATTCTTTATGGGATCTAGACCAATATCATGGGGAAGCAAGAAACAACACTTTGTTTCTCGCTCTTCCATAGAAGTCGAGTATCGTTCTACGTAGGAGAAGTTTTATGTGAAGCGATATGGCTACGTTGCATACTAGAAGGACTTGGAATACCACAGGAAAAACTAACCACCATGTATGTTGACAATGAAGGTGTTCTCAAACTTGTTCGTAATCCAGTTTTTCATGAGAGAACAAAGCACATTGAGGTATAGGTTCATTTCATACGTGAACATGTGTTGAAGCACAACATCCAGCTTCAATTTTGTCCAACAGTTGAACAACGGGCATATATCTTCACAAAGTCACTTGCACGTGACAAGTTTGAGTTGTTCAAGAGAGTTCCTCTCCTCATCTCTTGAGACAATGCACAATTAAGGGGGAATGTTAGGTTAATTAATTATGCATTATATAAATTAATTATTTAATTAATTTTATTAATTAAATAATGTTGTTATATGGTTTTAAACCATATTTGTCTTTTATTTCCACAGGCATAATTGTTATAATTGTTATAACAATTTATGTGCTTCCTAGATGTATTTTGGAAGTTGTTGTGAGTTTAGTTTTACCTGTGCAACCTATTTATTTGTCTACACATGGTTGTTCAATTCCTATAAGAATTGCAACACTCCATTGTAATATTTGTCGATTGAGTTTAATACAATTATTAGCTTTGTTGCTCAATCTACGAGATAAAATTAGAAATATAATCCCCCAAAAGCATGCTACCAAATCCCAAAGTCACCCACAAGAGAAAAAGAAAGGAATAATGGTGACTTGAGAGAGGATTATGAGAGGGAAAAATAATTTTGGGGTTTACAAAAAGTTCCCTCTATCAATAAATTAGGTTCAAAGGGTCATTTTTAAGGTAAGAGAGACCCCAAACATTTCAAATAAGCCTCCAAAATTACTCAAATCCGAGATTTGAGAGAAAGTGGAGTATCCAATATGCTTGGTGGTCCCCCAAAAACAAGGTTAGGTGATCCCAAGACACACATAAACATACTTAACAATAAAAACCACCTAATTACCAAAAGCATTATCAAATGAAAATTAAGCAATAAACAACTCTAAACAAGAGGGTTAACACCAAGATTAATTTAACAAGGTGAGAAAAGGTGAAAGAGTAATAAATGAGACCAACATATAAAGTCAAGGTTCCCATACCAAACCAAAAATGTAAGAATAATAACAAGGTATAACAACTAGGTGATGATGGGTTTGTGCATCTTGGTAGTGCTACCATTGAGTCCCATGTTCTCCTCATGGTACAACTTGTAGTCCTACACACTCAAGACAAAACCTCATACCTGCTCAATCTAAAATAAAATGAAATAAAAATATGAATAATCATGATAATCTAACAACTCTATGTCAAATGAATACAATTACGCCATATCTAATTATCCATCAATATAGAAATTATGATCAAAATCCATGATACATCTAGACATAATATCCATCTCATCCATAATAATCAACATAATCATAACTAAACCATATAAAAATGTCTATAATATGGATAAGCAATGGCTATCGCCAATAGTATCCTATCAAGTGTAAACATATCATAACCAACATGATGATAAAACATAGAAGCATCTAAACAATATCTAGCATAATCAAGTGTCCAATGTCTCCATATGAAATAATAAACGGATCAAAATGAGTCAATAAAACATAGGGAAGGGAGAAAATTGGTGGCCACTACAAGTACTGGTATAGGTTTGATACATTATATGCCATTCTTTTCAATTAAGTTCTATTTATGCATCGTAATAAAAATATTATTTACACCTATTAACACACAAAATTTACACCCTTTGAATGATCATGAATGAGCATCAGAAATTTTGGTGAACATGGGAATGTCTCCAAGTGTGTAACATTGAAAAGTGAGACAAACATCTAGAAAAGGATGGTTCCTTCTATTTTATCCCACTACAAACTAGCCCACAATTTAAAATGTAGAATAACTAAGTTTAAACCATAAATCCATAGGGACCAGAGAGAAAAAAGGAAAACAAGCGAAAAATGAAAGAAGGTGGTGCACCAAATCTAAAACAAGGTTAAAATTTTACCAAAAGACACATAACAATTACACATACAAATATTTATTGGAAACACAAGATTCTAAAAGATGTAGATGAATATAATTCAATGAAAAAAGAGGGTAAATATCTGCTGACTGAACAAATAAAAATCATTTGGAGGGAAAACAACCACAAATGTATTACATTCAAAAGGTGTGCATCATGCTTACAGATCAAAGGTTAATAAGATCTTGTAAAATGTGGAGTTAGATAAGTTTGAAGGAAATAAAATGTGTTTCTCTAAGGAAAAGCATGTAGATTTTAAAAAACCGTAAAACATGCCTAAGCACTTACACTTGTACAATATGAGATATGAGAGTAGGAGGGGGAGATGGAGGGAAACTCAAATTTGGACCTACCATGAATGAAGACAAAGTACCATCCATGAATCCTATCGCCATTAACCTCCCTATTAGACCACTATTTTTCCTACAACATGCCATTGTGATTCGTAGTGAGGGTATGGGCACATTTTGAGCTTTTACTCTAGGTAGGTGAGGTGGTTCGACACTTGAAAAGAGTAACAGCACAATTCCTTTGTTCCTCTCGAGCTCTCATGATTTTCCCTAAAACTTCCTCTGATCTTGCAACTCCATATTCAAACATGAAGGCTATGAAGAGATGAAGCGAATGCAAAAAATCTCATGTAATTTGGAGCAATGCACCAGAAGATATGATCAAAAACATGTTTGCCTTGTTACGTGACCTTCAAGACATGATTGTTTTATCGTGTAGGGAATTTATTTGAAACGCTACCCTTTAGATGTTCTATAAATGCTCCACGGATCCTTGGATTTGAATTTCTCCATGGATTTATAAATCTCATCCATGCAAGACACTAATCTCTAGCCATTCATGGAACTCCTCATACACCACTACGGAATTCTAATTTCCTCGCACTTTTCCTTCACGCCAAGCGCTTGAGCCACAAAGTATTTTTCTTCAATCCACTTCATTTGTTTCACTTTGAATTAAAAAATCCACATGATGTTTTGTGGGAAAATTGTGGAACATTGGGAAGTGTTCACGACTTTCTGAAATCATCCAATTTCAAACTCTTAAATTTCTTTCAGCGAGGTGTTCCAACTCTTTCTCCGTATATCACATATTTCACTTGGTGTATTTCATTCTTTGTTGTACGAAATTACGATTGATTATGCGGATCACCAAATGTTTCCAAGTCCATGTAGCACTCTTTTTCCCAAGCTATGAAGGTCCATACTAGATCAAAATCCACTTAAGTTATGAGCTCAAACGTATTCATCTCGCGAGTTAGGAGAATGCACAAAACATTAAGTTACTTCAATCCACTAAACACTAAATTCTATTATTATGCGGGCTTTCAACAAAATTTTACCCAAGTCTAAAATGAATTTTTGAGTTGTCAAAAATAACTGAGGGGATTATTTTGGGAAAAAAATTGTGACTCATGGGGCCATCATCCTCCTATATAGAAGATCAATGGCCTTGAAGTAATCCGTTGGGCATGGATTCAAGTATGACAACATGGAAACTAATATGAAAAATTAAAATTATTCTCTAAACTTGGCATAGCTCAACACCGATGAACCGTGGACCTCGAAACCTCTTGAAAAAGAATCCAAAATACAAAATCCATCCAAAACTACCAAGACATGTGCATGGAACTTAGGGAATAAGACTACACTACTAGAAAAAAATGTGCTAAAGAGCACTTGGAGGAACTGAAATGAAACTCATATGTTCAAGGTATAACCTTCACTTCAAAAGAAATGTTTAAGGTATTCATTGACTAGAATCATAAGCTCTTATCCATCCAATTTTGATAATTGGAAAGCATTGTGTGGCTTCTTACAATAGGGATAACATATGGGTTTCTCCATATGGCATCAAAATTTTAGTTCCTTAGGGTTTGTCTCTATCTTGATTCCATTTGAGCACAAGATCTCTGTAACCTTGTAAAGGTATAGCTATGAGTTGAATTCTCGAGGTTCCCATACTCATTTTCCAAAAACATAAATTATGAATCCCCAAGATTCATATTATCAAACTCCTAAACTATTTGGATAAATATCTATATTGGGTTTACCTCAAAATATTCCATTTCCCCAAAAAGAAATATTCTTAAAAAATTACTTTTGGAAATCAGCAGGTTTTATTTTTACACAACACAAAACATGAAAATACTAAAAATAGTAATAATGAGTACTTAATCCTCATTGTCTTCATATGTATCCACCTTTGTAGATTGTTAGCGCTCTAATCACGAATGGTATGGTACAATCTCCTTTTCCACCTAAAAATTATCCTCAACTTTAGTCATTCGACAAAACTGATTTGTCATTAAAGCAATTTCACTACACCATTACTAGTGACTGACGAGAGGATGTTGAATTTATTCCAACCTCTATTTCCTCCATCCTATGGTATTCTTGGCTACTTAGCATAAAAAAATCATGAATCTCATGTGTATGGAACATCCTCTCTTTTTATATACATATCGGATGTTGTGTTCACCCAAAAATACATCCATTTACAAATGAATGAAAAAAATTAATACTATATTGATACAAACTAACACATACGACATTGATTGTCGTGATTAATATCATAAACTAACAACACAATTTAACAAAATATAATATGCAATTATTTTAATACACATTTCACTAAAACTATCACCACTAATTAAAGATCATCCACGAAAAACATATTTCAAAACATTTAAAACAATCTAACTTAGGCGCATTACCACTACTAGCTTCTCTCCCATAATGCAAACAATTTAAAATACTAATTATTGCGTAGAAAGTGTATGGTTAGACAATAGACTTGAATGACGACTTTAAAAGCCATATTGATGTGATGTGGATATTTCAGTTTTTACTTTTATGCAGTCATTAAATATTTTATAAAACTTCCTACCTAGATCAAGAATACGTTTGAAGAGAAAACCAGCATACGACCAACAATTTCTGTTATGTCATACAAAATTTTCTATTTGGTCTTTCCATGTAGCAATTTGATAATGATTATGACATAGAATTTATCATCGAATAATTTATTATTTATTATTATTCTGTGTTCAATTTTATAAGGAAGAAAAATCAGAGTGAAGCTCGATTTGTTTCAAATTGAGAAGATGATAAAATTATGCAAGAATCAAGTTGTGCCTACCCATTCTCGTGAAACCGTCTCATGTTGGTTGTGCTTATTGTGTTTGCGCTTTCCCACGTTGTGATTTTTGTAATGTTCGATATGTTACAACCATAATAGTAGATAACAAGGAACTCAAGTTCAATATGTGTTACTTATATTTCAAGTTTGTGTAGCGCCTCTTTTCTATGTAATGTTATGTATATTTAAATAAATATATCGACAATGATGTGAATACATGGTTGGTACACATGAGAAAGATAAGAAGATAAAAATCCATATCCTCCATCTTCAACTCATACAATGTCATTGATGTCATTAGAGGCAGCGATAACGGACAAGCTTGGTGATTCAGACTCGGCGCACCTTGTAATTGATTTTGTGAATCTAAAAAATCATATTTAGTCAAAAATGAATCTTTCATGGTTGAATAACATGCTCAGTGGTAACGTATCATGATATTTATGTCAATATGTGTCAAGTCGTACTAGAGGTGGCCCTCTTACTAACATAATGGCCAATTGGTCATTGGATTTGTATGTTTACTATAATTTCACTCAAGTTGAATATGCCTCTTTAGTATATCTTAGAATTTATTTGACGACTCAACAACCATTACATGTCTTACTCCCAATTTTATCCATACCTCTTTCATGAATATTGAAATTTCTTTAACAACTCTATAAACCGTCATATCTTACTATCGACATAACATTACACCTTTTTTGGTGCAAGTTCTAGTAGGTATATGTAGTTATTTGTATAGAAAACAAGTGCTTACAAAACTATTTTTGGATATGTTCCAATGTATTATCCCATTCAATGTATGAAACCACAATCAAGGACATTAAATCAAACCACAATCAAGGACATTAAATCAAACCACAAAGCAAACAAATCTGATTTTTAAAACCAATAAACTGAAAATGAAGTCAGATTTAGGACAGCGAACAAAACTTAAGAACAACAATATGAAAATTCACAATTTCACCCAAAATATCAACTAACAATGCATCCACAATTTATATAAACCTTTTAGAGATATTCTAGAATTGTTTTCAACCCAAAAAGACATGCATATGCTCAGCTGAAAATTAATAATGACCAGCAGAAGTGTAACTCCAAAATAATTATTAAATGAGGGTTTAGAAACCCCAAAAATTCACAAGAAAGTAGATTCTGATTTTATAAATATAGGAAAATCTGAAAATGAAGTGAAATATCAAATTTATGCCCTCTAAGGCACCAAACTTCACTCCAAGGTAGGTCGTTCCACCTAGGAGAGGCCTCTCAATGCAAATAAAAATATGAATATGAATTCGTTTTTGGCATGAGTCGGCTAGAGTGTTGTCATTGATGTAAAAGCTCATTAATGACAAATAGGATGGTATAGGAGTGTTATAGGATTCTTGGAATGATGGTGACACGGTCAATCAAGGTGTGACATGATGGAATGAGTGGACACAATGAGAATGGCTTGGCCTAATAGGCCTAATCAAGTGACCTAGCTAGCCTAGGTGATGGAACATGGAGAAAAAAGTTACATGATGACTTGAGGATAATGTTAAAGGCATGGAGAGCATGATTGGAGAGTTTTGAGACATTCACATGATCTTTAGAGTGTAGGTACAAGTTTTGGACTCAATTACAGTGCTCATCTAGACCTACTCTAGGTGTTTGAAGACCAAATGAAGCACAAGAATGAGTTGTAGAGCTATGTGAGCCCATGGAATCATGAAGGGGTGTGATACATGTTATCTAAAGTATGATAGGTCCTTTTGGAGATCTTGGAAGCAGATTCATGGTGTTTTCCTACTTGGTCTAGGTCAAAGTAGACTTAATCATAATGTTTGCAGAGCCTAATTAGACATGATAGTCACTTTCGGTGACCGTGAGCTCTTGGAAACATTTAAAAATGTATATCATGTTTTTTTCATCATGTAGAGAAAATTTTCAGAGGTTTCATGCTTGGTTGTAGTGTTAGTTCACTTTGTTGTGGCCTAGAACATGTAAAACCCCAAACCCTAGTCATTCAAGTCCAAGTGGTGGTGAAGAACCAGACCTATTTGATCCAAAGTGATGATTGGATATGATATTAGAGGATTTCAAGGTTATGTGGGAAAAAATTCAGCTTTCCATGATGAATATTTTGCAAGATATGAAGTTTAGACCAAAACATGGTTCTTAAGAGCATGTTTTCCAACTCGATGTGGGAAATATTTGCTTGTATGACACGTGTAAATTTTCATGGGCCCACGATCATTTTAGGTATGTTGAATCTTGGAAATAAGAAGATCTCAGAATTATAATGAGATCAAATGAGGCCCTATCTTTTATGAACTATCATTAAGAAGGAAAGAAGGTCAAAACCCTCCAAAAACCCTAGTTTTCTAGTGATGGAAGAAATTTGTTAGTATGATCCAAAAATGGATTGGATAATCAAATTTTATGATTGGATGATTGAGAAGACTCTCCCATATTTCATATGGTGGTGGTTAGAGGTCATGACAGTGAGTGAATCCCACGAGAGATTTGTTATTTCCGGGAAAGAAGGTTTTACTCTCGGGATTGCCAAAATACCCTATGTCTAAATTGTTGTTATGAGGTCTTGGGGATAAATTATACATTTTGGGATTGAATTTAGAGCTTGGTGAATTTATTTTATGAATTCATAGGACAATCTTGGAAGACTAGTTTTTGGGCCTAAAAGGGTAGTTTTGCAGTCTTGGAGAATGGAAGTTCTTGAGCACTTATGGGAATGATGATGATGTTATATGAGATTGTATGTGTTGTAAACATCCCATGTGACAATTTTAATGTTTTTTTAGCTCCGAAAGTGTAATGAGGTGAAATGGTTGAGATCACAAAGTTGACCTAGTTTGATTGGTTCGAAACAATGGGGTTTTGGTGAGAATATTGGTGTAGAAGGAATATGATTTGTCTTATATGATGTTAGATATAAAATTTAGAATTTTGTTCTTAGTGAAGGCATTTAGATGTTTCAAATGTGTCAGCAAGGGTGCAAACCAGTTGAGTTTCCAAAACAATTTCTTGGGTAGTTCATTTTACTTAAGAGGAGAATTGGTTCCATTTGCATTGTTGGATGTTTCATGAGGTATAAAATTATTATATGTGTTATAAAGGTCAGTGTATTTCCATTGAGTGGTTACATGGAATAGTTGAGGTATTCTAGTGTTATTTTGAGCTCTATTGATGAATACTAGCTCCTGGAAGTGTGTGTTTTGAGTAGGAAACAATCGTATAAGATGGTGATATGAAGAAAATGATTGGTGCAAAGTTCCTTGAATTGATGGATGATGTTGATAGGAAACCATGGAAATATGTGAGTCTTTTGTAGGCATGAAGAATATTGATGAAGTGTTTTAAGGTCTTGGAGTGCTCGAAGATGGGGTTTATGCCTTTTAGGCTGCGAGAGCTTGTAGTTGTCTTGGTGCATTGCTGACATATATGGGTCTTTTATGTTGATTTATATGATATTGTAGTTATTTTTTTGAGTTTTGGTGACTGAAATTAAGGGGTATGGCCGACTGTAGTGTTTTTAATCACGAGTCATGTATAAAAGTGCATGTAATGGTTCATTTTGAACTAGTGTTGAGAGAGGGAAAAAGTGTGAGCTAGGTAAGAGAGTGAAAGTGATTCAAAGGCATCAAGATTGAGATGAGATAGTTTTGAATGTTTGAATAGTTACGAGGAGCTAGTGTGAAACATTTATTTTCCAAATCAGTCCATGTTTGAGAAAATTAGGAGAAGGTGTGTTTGAAGAGGGTTTGAAGGTGTATGAGTTGAATATTGCATATCTTCAATGGTCTTCTAATCAAAACTTGTGTGATGAGTAATATTCACATGATTCCTTTGTTGTGAGTAATATCAATAAGGGTTTCTAGGGGTTGGTGCTCCTTGTGGGGTTGGTGCCTCACTAAACAAATCTTGTGTGATGAGTCATATTCATGCAAGTATTTTGGTTTGAGTAATATAATCAAAAGTTTCAATGGGTTTTCTTCCCCTTAAGGGTTTCCCACTTACATATTTTGTTGTTGTGTTCTCTCTCTCTCTCTCTCTCTCTCTCTCTCTCTCTCTCTCTCTCTTGATTATGTTCATGTGGATGATTGTTTCATGTTTCTAAGCTCACACTTAATGCATGGTTGAATGGTTAGTGATTCATACAAGTTAAATTAAATTGGTTAAAGTTTTGAAGGACCAATTCACACCCCTCTCTCAGTCCATTGTGCTCCCAACGTTATTTACCTCAAATATTCAAAATCATTCAATATCACATAATGTAGGATGGTTTCCTCCCACTATCAACCACTAGAAGGGCTTTTTGTCCTTATAAGAGATGTTAGAAACTTGGGTTTTTGTTCAAGATTGGAAGAACCTAGATAAAACCACATCACAAGTCCAGGTATATAAAATGTGCCAAGATAGATGATGTGCAAAATGAGGCCTTCACTTCCTTTTAAACCCCTCCCTTTGACACTAGAGATAGGAAATACATGGCCAACCCATAGGAAGATGTTATATTCTTTTATTAAGCCTCTTCAAATTCCTTAATGATGCAACCTAGAATTTAGCAATACAAGCCTAGGCGCGATGGAACATCACTCACCTAGAGGCGAGTGCTCACTAGAAGCACGCAAAGGTACCAGACCCCTATTTAGGGTTGTTGTTGTAGGATGTTAGCATGATGAAGAATTTAATCATGCAGAGCTATAACTAATATATCTTTCATACAGTGCATATTCAAACTGGATCTAGAACATAACATATAACCATGACGGAATCAAGCATGCAATACTGAATTATAACCATGAGAACACCTTGTTTTAGTCCATAATCACCATTATATTAATTACAATAAATACACATAAGCTTTATTACAATAACAGTAATACATGCTCATCCACGTAATAGATCTACCAAAGCATAATCTCACTATACCCTAGTTCTCACATGTATATCTATGCTCTCTCTCTCTATATATCTCTCTACTACACAATTCATTACATATTTATAAGGGTGGGGAATTTCCCTTCACCACTTATCTAATCCTAGAATAGGTTCATGCTATTATTAGCCATGCGCCATTACAAAAATAGGCTTACATGCAAGAGTGTTAACAATAGATCTCTCTTTGTCAACTATCAGTTCAAAATTCTATCTTTAGCCTACATTCATGAAAAGAGCTTCGTAGATGATCATCCAAAAATAGCTAATGTGTGACGTGCAAGTTTCAATCGGTTTGAGTTCTCCGCATGCTATCTCTAAAAATAGATCCTCATCATGAAAATGGCTAAGTCCGAATCTATCTTTGTTCTACACGCAATCCTCTCTGATGCTTTTGTGCCTTTGAATGTGCTCCGTTCTCCTGCACAAACCTTTTGTATTTTCTTCACTAAGTGCCATATTTTGACTGATCAACATTACCCCACACTAGTTTCATTTCTACCCGGTAATGGTTGTCTCCAAAATGAACCAAAGAATATGAATAAAGGAATAAAAATAATTTTGATGAATGAAATAATGTCTTTAACCTGTAGTGTCTTCCTCTATAACCTAAATAATCAATTCTAGATATTCCTCTTTTATCTCCACCTCTAAGGTTTTCCAGTCATTGAGCGTAGCCTCTACTTTCTCTGGAATATCTACTGCAATTGACTCCAATTCATCCCTTGCAATCTCTCCTTTTTCATTCTATAATACCAACACAATGTTGGACATGCCAATCATTCTTCCTTCCAACAAGTCCATCTTTTGAGCGATGAGTTTTCCAAGCTCATCCAACCTTTCCCTGTGAGGTTCTAAGCGGTTGTAAGGGCCTCACACTTATTTTTAACAAGTGCTAACCATTTTGTGTAGCCCAATGTCTCATCCTTCATGGCCTTCAGGACCTCATTGTCTTCTAAAATGGTCCTGGTCCTTATAACAACCTCTGGCATTGTACAAATATTCAGCACTTGATCCACCTTCTTGAGTTCCTCCTATAAGCTCTGAAGCAATCCTTCATATGATGCAATCTTCCACATCACTGAATCCTTTTCATGCTCTTCTTCTTGTGTTGGATCCTTTGGCTCAGGCATGCACAAAGGTTCATCTTCAAGAACTAATTCCAAAAATGTCTTGACATAATGTATTCTTTGAAGGAAACGTCTTGGGTACCTTTGGTTCTAAGTGTGGCCTATCCTTCATGACATTGTCACCAATCTCCTCTGCCATGTTGATAAACACAACGTTATTCTTCTGTGCCAAATATTTTTCCTATTTTAGGCATGTTATCTCCTCATCCTTAGTCTTGATCTCTTCCCTTAGCACCCTAATTGTGGTAGCTTTGTCCATATTCTGACGTGGGACCTCTATTGAGACTTTCACCAAAGCATTTCTCACCTATTCATCTGACTTAACAATAGGATTTATTGTTATGTGTCTGGCCTGAGGTGTTTTTTTCAACCTCTTTGACATTCATGACTCCTCACATACATCAAAGTATGGTTCATCCATGTGCGTGTGCATCGACCATGATAATTTCTTCCTTGTGTGCACTATCGTCATATCTTCATCCATTAATTCCTAGCCGTATAACTCCTTTTGTGCCATTGTGCTCTAGAAATGGGCACGGAAAATTTTACCTGTGTCCTCAACGTAGCCCATGGCTGGTGGAATATACTCCCCACTCATTCTTCTTGATCTAGGCTGCTTAGGAACTTGGGCTTCCAGATTGGGAACTTGTGTTGCTATGTCCTGAGCAGTCTCTATTGTTGTCTCTTCTGCCCCTTTTTCTTCCTCTTCTCCATCCTTCATTTCTTCATCTTTTTGTTCCTCCATGTTCTCTAGAGGTGTAGGAGAATTGGGTGTTCTTTCCTTCGAATCTTCCATGTCCTCATTCAAATTTAATTTCCTTATCCTTTTCTCATTTGTCTCCTTCTGTGGAGAGAGTCAAGGTGATCTACACACTATTTACGGAGTAGCACCCTAGGTCCTTATTCTCCTGAACACTCTCTTGAATCGGTGCTCTCCTTAGACTGCATCCAAGTCCTCATCATCTCCCTCTTGTGGCTGAGGTGGAGTAGTTGTGCACTCAGCTTCATCCTTATTTGGAGGTTGTCTTCTACCTCTGTGTTCTAAACCACCACTATCCTCATGCTCCTCCTCTTCATCATCAACTTGAATTTTTTTCTATGGGCTTGGGTGTTGGAACATTTTCCATTGTATGCTTACCCTTTGGTGGCCCTAGGAGCACGAACTCATTCTCCACATACTTAGTGTTCTCTAGCTTGGGTTTGAGTTATAGGTACACAAGCACTACTCTTGTGTCCCCAACTACCAAGCTCATAGGTTTCATGCTTATAATATCTAAAATAAGTCTTTCAATGTATGCATTGCACCCTGGATATACATACTTCTTCCTCAGAGTGTGGTAGTCGTAATCTACCTTGTCTGCATTGAAGGTTAAGTGGCAATCATCTAAGAACTGATGAACTAATGCTTGGAAATACCTTCATTGTGAAGGCATATGGTAGTTTGCACCATGGGCTCCAAGCCTCGTCCTTCATTGCAAATCACGTGATGTAAAAATGTTGGTATAATGCGAACTTAACTGCCTTACCCACCACTGAAGGAAAATATTTGGTATGCACCATTCTTCCTCAAACAACTGTGTGGAGTCTATCATAGCACATCTTTTCCCTTTGCTTGAATGGTCCACTCATTGATCCATCACACAAGTACTTGCCAAACATTTTTGTAGTCAACTTGTGTTCCGTGGGGTACTCCCAAATCTTCTTCTTTGACCCATATGACACCCCAATCTCCATGAATAATAAGGACAATAACACAGTGCCAAAACTTATTCTATCACCTGTCTGTGCTTCTTTGATGATTGTATTTACTATGTGATCTACAATGTTGTAGACCACTCCTTGAGACATCTTCTTGGCGACGTGCAACCACATTGTGTTTACCTGCGACCACCTTCCTTGGTCATTCAAATTTGTCACAAGATAAGCAACAACATGCACTACTGGGTACTTCTTCAACTTGTCAATGTCCAACATGGACCCTTGGTATACCCTAACTCCTTCCTCATCTCTAGGATTGCAGCTTTATCCATTAAATCATTATCCAGATCCAACCCTGAGGCCCTTAGTCTTGTCACCATTGAAATCAAAGCAAGCTGTGATTCTTACCCTCCATCCGGTGAAGTAGAAAAGTCCTCATGGAATCTTCTCATCAGCCACCGATACAATGGTTCATACTTTCCAAAATATGGTAGCTCATACAGCTGGTAGACTCCATTATGCTTTAGCAAATTCTCACCAGCGTCATCGTATACTAGCATATCCTTTGTCGATGCGCTTGTTTGTTTTTGTGCTCAACAACACATTGAGCTCCTTCTTATTATCTGATGTTCGATGGTTATAGTCATTGATTTTACATTGGTGGATATGGGAATCCCATTCTTGTCCCACAATCATGTCCTTTGGATACTGCATTTCTGAAAAATTACTCTCGAGAGCAATCTCTTCTTCCACTTCAACCTTCTTCTTCCCTTTATCTCCTGTTGCGGGTGCTTTCTTTGGTGCCATTTTAAAAATATCTTTTTTCTTCCTCTTGTAGTTGAGAAAATTGAAACCCTAGCTTAAATCTTCATGCCCTAGTGGAAATCACATGCCCTAGCTTGTTTGTAACATGTCTACTTTGCTCAAACCCTTCTCCTATGGGAACACAAGCTTCTCCAGCACATAACCCTTCTCCTCACATCTAGTTTCACACTCTACGCACCTCAACACGATTGTTTGTCTCATTTGTACTTAACCCTTTTCAAATTCTCTCAATTGCAATGGTAAAAATGAACACATATCCCGTCCTTATATAGAATTTTAAAAGTTAGTGCATTTATTACTCGTCCACCTACCAACAATCCTCTCATTAATTGACCATTTTCATTATTTCCATGTGGTACATCTTCGCACCCAAGCTATAACCTTCTAAGCGCACCCTCCTACCTTTTGGTTGTGGACTTCTCTTGATGCACTTCCATGCACTGTGTACCTCATCACTGCGCCTTCCACTTGTATTCCTCTTGTCTTGTCATCACCAATCCGGCACTATGATAATTCTTCACCGGGAACTCCTCGTGCTATGATTATTTACTAATGCACTGCCTTTAGTTTGGTGGATGTAATCTAGAAGCAAAACAACAATCGAACACAAGAATACCATTGACTATGATAAGACAGAATGACGACAAATTTGAAATATCAAAATAAATTATAATATTAACATGAAACTGTTACAATCTCACCCATGAGATACTTCAACAAGACTATGGGAGAAACTTTACAATTACACCTCTTGATGGCTTCTTCAACACACCTTTAATCGATGGCTTCCTTCGCACACTTCCTACTGATATTTCTCACTACTTCTTTCTATGCTAAATGAGGGGGTGGCCTCTCTATTTATAGAACTTCCAGGCTTATCCATCCTATCTCTAAGATAGGATAAGAAATCCACTCCGACGAATCATATTCCATACCTTAACTCTTATCTGTACATGTAAGCTTATCTGTTAAGATAAGATAAACCTTATCATTTTACATGGGTTCCACATTTTTAGACTTTTTACAAATAAAATACACAAAATATTTATGACCTCACTCCTTGTCCTTATTACCAATATAATATTTCTAATTCCTAATCATGTAGACCCTACTTCTCTAATTACCCAAACTTTGACATTTTAACATTATCGGACCACTTACGACAAATATTTACTTTTTACAACATTCCTATTGTACTTTGACTGTTACCATACTCCACATTATTGGCGGCACCGTACTGACGACGCCGTTATCTTCTATCGGACGCTACTACTAATTACACTTAACAACATCCTATTCCTAATACATACATTAATGAAATAGAAATTATGGAGGAAAATTTTAGTGTCGACATCTTCCCCCTTCCTAGCTTCTACTCCGTCCTCGGAGTAGACTATTCTAGTGCTTGGAAAATCTTCAACTTGTCGTGGTTGACCCATTTCGTAATGGGAGTGCCATCCAATTCCTCCAGTCGGTACGTACCATTTTCATGCACAGCTACTATTTTGTAGGGCCCCATCCATTTTGGAAGAAATTTTCTCTGTCTTCTTTTTTTGTATCTGGAATCATATACTAGGACCAAGTCATTCACATGAAATGGAGACCATCGGATCTTTTGATCAAATTATTCCTTACTCGCTTCATTTTATTCTTATGGCTTGTATCCTTTGCTATTTCCCTCATTTCCTCTAGCAAATGAAGATGTACCAACCTTTCTTTTACTGAATCACTTTCATCCATCCTTTCATTTTTCATAACTCTCACAGTGGGAATATCAAACTCAATAGGAAGAACTGGATCAATGCCATAGGCCAATTGAAATGGGGAGTATCCTGTTGCTGACTTTGATGTTGCCCTATATGCCCACAAATCTTTGCATGAATCCTTTTATCCCATTTATGTACCTGCAAGGTGCATCTTTTGCTAGAATTTGACATGACACAAAATTTGTTCGTTCCACTGTCCATTTGTGCTTGGCTTGTATGTTGTTGCCTTCTGTGCTTGATAGAAAACTTATTGACTAGGGCTTCTACCACCTCATTAATGAAGTGTCTTCCTTGATCTCATTACAATTTCTAATGGACAACCAAATCGGTGACAATGCGTTCATATATGAACCTTGCCACTTCATCCATGGAAGTTGTTTTCAATGGCCTAGCTTTAACCCACTTGGTTAAATGATGCGTGGCAACTTCAATATACTTATTTTGACGTGATGTAGTTGGAATTGGACCTAAAATGTCTATTCCCCATTTTTCAAAGGGACCAAGGGGAAGAATAGGACATAATGGAGCTGATGAAGTCTTACGGTTACCATGTGTTTGACAAATATCACATGTCTTACAATAATTATAACAATCTTTAAAAAGAGTGGGCCAGTGATAACCTGCATCCAAGATCCTTCTTGTTGTAAGTTGTCCAGAGAAGTGCCCTCCACATGTACCATTGTGGAATTCTTCTAGCAGCTCTTTTCCTTGATCACGTCCAACTGCCCTCTTGTACTGTCCATCAGGTCCTATTCGAAATAATGCTCCATGTAGAATAGAATATGGACGACTGGCTTGAGTAATCTTTCTCTTAGTCTTTGCATTAGCACCATCAGGAAACTTGAATTCATTCAGATAATTCCAAATATCTATGTATTCACTAGGGATTGTGTCGAGGGAGAACAATCTTTTGCATCGGAAAATCATCATCATCACAAGATGATCCTAAACCATCATAGGCTCGAGAGAGTGCATCTGCATTGACATGCTTCTTTCTGGCCTATCTATAATATCAAATTCAAATTCTTGTAGCAAAATTATCCATCTTGCTATCCTCCCGATGGGTTAGGCTTATTACAATATATTTGAGCGATGATCCGTTCAACTATAAATTTCTGCCCTAGCAAGTAATTTCTAAACTTCTTTCAAACAAAAATGATAGCAGAGCCTCTTTTTGATTACGGTATAGTTTACCTTAGCAATGCTCATTTTATGCGGTCCCAAAGTAAATTGGATGTTCATTCCCATTTTCATCCTTTTGGCTCAAAGTACTACCTAGTCTTTGCATCTCGAGGCATCAATGTACACAATGAATGGCTTGCTCCAATCTGGATTCTTCAAAACAGGTGAAGACACTAGGGCTTCCTTCAGTTTTCCAAAAGCTTCATGCGCCTTGTTTCCTGGTTCATAAGCAACATCCTTCTTCAAGAACTGGGTTAGTGGCTGTGTAATCTTTGAGAAATTCTTGATGAACCTTCTATAGTAACCCACATGGCCTAAAAATGATCTCAATTTACTTCTATTAATAGGAAATGGTAAATCTTTGATTTTTGAAACTTTATCAGGATCAGTACCAATACCATCTCTGGATACAACATGCCCTAACAAAACGCCTTTAGAACATCCAAAGACACACTTTGTAGGGTTTAGTGAGGCTTGTGCTTCATCTAACCTTTGAAATGCTGTCTCCATCTAGTGCAGGTGGTCCAACTTGCTCCCATAGATGCAAAAATCATCCAGAAATACTCTGATGAAGGTCCCAATGTAGGGTTCGAACACCCTATTCATCAAACGCTGGAATGTTGCTGGAGCATTACACAACCCAAAAGGCATAACTCTATAAGCAAACGTTCCCCAAGGAGTGGTGAACGTGGTCTTCAGCTGATCTTTCTCTGCTATACGAACTTGGTTGTAGCCATTATATCCATCAAAAAAACTATAGCACTCTGGCCACTACTTCGTCCAAGATCGATCGAAAATGGAAGAGGGTAATGATCCTTCTTTGTTGCCTTATTGAGCTTCTGTAATCAACACAAATGCGTAGCTTCCCATTCTTTTTATTGAGATCACAATGGGAGAAACCCATTACGAATTCTCCACAAACAAATATGAATCTTGCATCAAGTAACTTATCTATTTCTTCTTTTACAGTCTTAGAAAAATTAGGATTCATTCTATATGGCATTTACTTTATAGGCTTAGCACCATCTACCAGCTCAATACAATGTTCTACCCAACTTACTTGACGGAGTTCCTTGTAATCAAAAGTGAATAGGTGTATGTACCTTCGAAAGAGCTAGAGGTAGGATTCCTTCTCACTCTCCATCACAACATCACCAATCTTTATTTGTTGGAGACGATCATCAACTTCTTCTTCAGATAATTTTATGGGGTCATGAGTTGGTGTGACTGGCAGGATATCCATGACTGAAACATCCACCTCACTTTCTTCATCTTCAGTGTCCACTTCACTGGTACTAGAGTAATCAGAGGATGTCTAATCATCAGTTTCATCACTTGAATCCACAGGTTCTACTTTATGATGTCGAGGGATCACGTTTATCTTCACCCTCTCTCTACCACGTCCAAGTGTCATGAAACCTTCATTCCAATAGTTTCTTGCATGAACTCTCCTTAGCCATGGTCTTCCCAGTAGCATTGGGTACGCAACCAGTACCATTTTTCATCACTGAAAGTCTACCACACATACAACACCCATAATAGATATTGCCACATTTGAAATTACACCTTCTGGTTTAGTTTTTCCCTTATTTAATGACCTTAACATAAGTGTTGAAGGGAAATCAATTTTTAAACCCAACATATTCATTACAGACTCGGTCATTACATTAACTGCAGCACCTCCATCAACTAAGACATCATGAATTGAAATACCATTACATAATACCTCAGCTTGTGGAGCATAGGGATGCGCCTCTGCCTCCCAAAATAGGGACCTCAACCTCCTTCCTTCTTGAGCATTGAGTCCACCTCGCAACTCCCGCCTCTTCTCGAAAACATAGCCAAGAGTTGACCATATGTAATATTTGCAGGCCTTTTGGACAGATCTTCTAAGATGGAGTATGGTCCTTGTCCCTGTGAAATCAAAAAATCCTGCACACCCAACTTTCTTCTCCTATGTTTCTTACTAGTTTCTTCTTTCATCTTCTTAGGATCATTTCCATCTTGATTATCTTTCTCTTTCTTTCTTTTTGTTACAAACACATCTACTTCATTATTTCTACTCTTATCTACTACATCAAAAAGAATTCACGAGGTGCTTTTCCTTTACCATTATCTCCCTTACCAGATGTAGAAGCTCTATCTGGACAATTATACTTATAATGACCCTTTTTATAACAACCATAACAAACAACTTCAAAAATATTTCTCTTTGGACCTCTATCTCTCCCCCTGAGAACTAAATTTCTTTCCTTGAAAAAGATTAATAGTTAAGCGACCCATCTTTTTGAGCAGATCTTCATACTCGGTAGATGTATTAGGAGAAATATTTGTGCTCACCGGGAGTGGTTGTGGATTCGGGACCAAAGGTCTTTGGTGTGGGCTCTACTTTAGCAACAATTTCTTTGGGCTCCTCTTCCATGCTTTCTTCTTGCCTTCTTGCAATCTCCTTTGCTTGTTCAATGGTAGGCTGGACGGTCATACTTCACTCGTTTTACGATCTCGGCTTCATCCCAAGAATGAAGTGCTTACTGAGAGGAGATTATCCACACCATTCATCAACCCCTCTGCTAGTCCTTCCTTCCGGATCGGGCATCGAGCTTCCTCCTTAGCTCTAGAACACGAGCATGATAATCCCTTATCTTCTCCTTCTCTCCTTGGGATAGATTTGTGATCTCGATCATGAGATCTGCATATTTCTGTTGTTCACCAAATTCTTCAAGAAAACTTTCGGTTAATAAATCCCATGAATTTTTCACATTATCACCTAGTGTTTCAAACCACCTAAGTGCTGAACCATCCAAAAAAGTAGGAAAAAATTCAGTCCATTGTTCCCTTCTTATGAGGCCATTACAAATACAAGATCGTTTAAACTCTTGAATGAAAGAAGAAGCATCTTCATTCGATTGAGCTGAAAAACGGGAATCTTTCCCATTTTCAAAAGTAACCACCGTGAAATACCAACCCACAAGTACAATTAACAAGACTTATGTGCACAAATAATTGGAATCACTATACTAGAAAGTGACTTTACACCTTTCTACAGTAAAATAGAAATGACCACGGTAAACTATGGTAAAACTTGACTTACTACGGTAAAAACCGACTTTCTTTGTGGTAAATACTATTCATGGTAAAAAGTAAAATTCTTTGCGGTAAATACTATTCACGGTAAAAATGACTTTACCATGGTAACTACTATGCACATAAAAACAAGGTTACCCTCCAATTAATTTTTGCCTAAGTGGGAATATCTCTCCGAAAATCCTAACGAGGAATGGTCCGGCAAGAACGGAACCAAAATGTCATCACCAATCCGGCACTATGATAATTCTTCACCGGGAACTCCTCGTGCTATGATTATTTACTAATGCACAGCCTTTAGTTTGGTGGATGTAATCTGGAAGCAAAACAACAACCGAACACAAGAATACCATTGACTATGATAAGACAGAATGACGACAAATCTGAAATATCAAAATAAATTATAATATTAACATGAAACTGTTACAATCTCACCCATGAGATACTTCAACAAGACTATGGGAGAAACTTTACAATTACACCTCTTGATGGCTTCTTGACACACCTTTAAGTGATGGCTTCCTTCGCACACTTCCTACAATATTTCTCACTACTTCTTTCTATGCTAAATGAGGGGGGTGGCCTCTCTATTTATAGAACTTCCAGGCTTATCCATCCTATCTCTAAGATAGGATAAGAAATCCACTCCGACGAATCATATTCCATACCTTAACTCTTATCTCGTACATGTAAGCTTATCATTGTTAAGATAAGATAAACCTTATCATTTTACATGAGTTCCACATTTTAGACTTTTTACAAATAAAATACACAAAATATTTATGACCTCACTCCTTGTCCTTATTACCAATATAATATTTCTAATTCCTAATCATGTAGACCCTACTTCTCTAATTACCCAAACTTTGACATTTTAACATTACCGGACCACTTACGACAAATATTTACTTTTTACAACATTCCTATTGTACTTTGACTGTTACCATACTCCACATTATTGGCGGCACCATACTGATGGCACCGTTATCTTCTATCGGACGCTACTACTAATTACACTTAACAACATCCTATTCCTAATACATACATTAATGAAATAGAAATTATGGAGGAAAATTTTAGTGTCGACAGTCCCTTGCTTACCTCATGTTATACTTGTTTCTTCATTCCTCTCTATCTATGGTTCTTATGTCGAGAATAAATATCTCTCTTATTTTTTTCAATTTTCCAACCTTGAATAGTACATGTAGATAGTTCCTTTCATGTGTACTTATTTTCAAAATCATGCACCTAAATATCAACAACCTACTCCACACTTAGGGTATGTGCGAGTCCTCTGCACATAAAAATTCTTCAAATATTAATTAGCTTAAGCGTGTTTTACACAAACACACCAACTAAATTGACAAAGCATAGAAACAAAGAAATAAACACATTAAGGAAATGTAGAATTGAAAACCTAACCTAAATGGCGATACTACCTAATTACAAACATCAAGAAGACTTATTTATAGTAGTGCTTTAGCTTACTCCCGTTGAAGGATCCGGGTAAGTATGTATTCCATCAAGGGCCTCTAACTGACAAGAACCTAATTTGAGTATGTTAGTGATAACATACGGCCCCAACCAATGTACTTTGAGTTTTCTTGGATGGCGCAAAAACTTAGAATCATAAAGGAGCACCATTTGTCCTATCTCTAACTTTTTATCCCTGATGTGCATGTCATGTCATGCTTTTTCTTGGCCTTCTCTTGTTTTTGACTACAATGTGCTATGGCTCAACATTCATCCAATTTGATTAATTGTTCAATGCATTCTTCTAATGCTTTCTCATCAACAAGTCCTCCAGCATGCAATACGTAAATAAGGTAACATAAATTCCATAGGAAGAACTGCTTCTACGCCAAATACTAATTGAAATGGTGTGGCTTTGTTCAACCTTTTATATGTTGTATGATATGCCCAAAGTATTGTAGATACTTTATCATCCCAATCCTTTCTTCCGACATCACAAATTTTTGTCAATGTCTGGCTCAAAATTTTGTTGAAAGCCTCAACAGTCCCATTTTCCTAAGGATGATAGGGTGTAGTATTATGGTGTGCAATCATGAATTCATCCAATAGAATTCTAATTGTCTCATTAAGAAAATGTGTGCCCCTATCATTGGTCAAACTTAAAGGACATCCATACCTTGTAATAATATTTTCCCAAAGAAACTGGTTATTACGGCCATTATACAATCCTTTGTAGGTGTTGATTTTTCCCACCTTGTTAGATAATCAATGCAAGTTATGATGTAACGTGATCCAGATCCTGCGTTCATCTGGTGAAATAGAACCCACAAAATCTATATCCCATTTCTCAAACGGTTATGCACTAGTAATGGGTCTTAGAGGCATTTCATCTCATTGACCTAGTTTTCCAAGGCATTGAAAATGATCACAAGCCTTACAAAATTCCTTACAATCTTTATACAAGGTATCCCACCATAATCCAACGAGTAGAATCTTGTGCGCATGATGGCATCACCAGCATAGTGGCCACCTGCAATACCACCATGAGCTTCTTCCATAATATCTATGTGCTCATGTTCCAATACAAAACGGTGTAATACTTCATCTCGGCCTAATTTGTACATGTCACCACTAATTAACATATAGGGGGTTGCGTATAGCAAGTTGTTTCTTCTCCAAGTATTTCATTCCTTCTGGTGTCATCCCTGTTTGTAGAAAGACATCAATGTCTTCTAATTCTAATGGTGCTCATTGTAACATGTATAACTTTGCATCTGGCATGGTATCCTCAATTACTTGTGCTTCTTCTCCCTGTATTCTGGATAGATGGTCTGGTCCAGAATTACTTTTCCCTAGTTTTACCACAACTGTGAAATCAAATTCCTGAAATAAGAGCACCCATCGACATGTGTACCCTTGTAGAATAGGTTTTTTTACCAAATACATCAATGCCATGTGATCTGTATAAGAGACGAATGGTGTAGCTAGTAGGTACTAGCAGAATTTATGTAGCACATAGATCATTGAAAAATATTTGTGTAATTTTGTTCTACAGGAAGTCACTTTCTAATAGGAAAACATATAGGATGATCTACAATACCTTCTCTTGGTTGAGCCAACATCATGATAATGGTCATGCTAGAGGTGTCAACATGTACATGAAAGGGTTGGTCCCATGAAGGAAAATGCAGAATAGGTGCGGTAGTAAGTTTTTCCTTTAACATCTTAAATGTGCGCTGCTACGGTTATCCCCAGTAGAATGTACCTTTCCCTTTTAGTAACTCTTCCAATGGTGCAGCAATTTTGGCATATCCTTTGATAAAATTCCTGTAATATCTTGTATGACCCAAAAATCCACACACCTCACTCTGACTAGTAGGCTCCCTTAGGCCTATAATGACTGTAACCTTAGTTGGATCAACCAACAAACTCTCCTTGCAGATTATTTGTCCTAACAAAGTATCCAAAATGGTGTAGCAAATATGCATTTCTTGATGTTTAATGAGATACTAAACTATCTACATCTTTCAAACATTAAGCACAATTTTCCACAATGATCCTTAACTAATCCATACATCATCCAATCATCTAAATATACATGTAAGAAGTTGTGAATAAATTCCTTAAATGCTTGAATAACTATGCGTGAAAATACAGCAGACACATTTTTCATACCAAAAGGCATTACAGTATAGGCAAAGCTACCCCATTTTGTAGTAAATGTAGTTTTTTGATCCTCTTGGGAAATCTAAACCTTGATGATACCAGAGAACCCATCAAACGAATAGATTTCATGCCCTGTAATATATTCTAGTAGTTCCTTAATGAATGGTGTAGGAAAGGGATCAATCAAACATGCGGTATTCAAATCCATATAGTCCAAGCAAATCCTAATCCATCCATATTTCTTGATACTAATCACCATTGGACTAACCCATTCGACTCATTAAGGGGATTGATAATTGTAGACTTCAACATTTTTTCAATTTCTTCTTTGACCTTTTCACACAAGTTGGGGTTCATCCTGTAGAGGTCTCTTTCTAACCTGGGTATGCACCCTCTTTAAGTTTTTTCTTCATATCCTAACAATTCATGCACGCATTTAAGTTCATGGCACCCCCCTGAGGAATAAGTCTTGGTAATCCCTTAGTAACTCTATGATTTTTTCCACTTCAGATTCGACCAATAGTCCCCAATTATGGCTTCCTTAGGCTTATCCTCTGATCCAATATTCCCCTTCTTTATCTTCATAGGTTCATGATAGGCATGTGTGGTCTTATCTGCACTGTCCAACACCTCCCGCCTACCCGTTGAATGATTTATATCCATATTTTCTACTTCTTCATCATCCACTAAGTAGACCATTTTTTCTTTTTCTTTCTCAAGGCAAGTGCATTGAAGTAATGTTGTATCTACCTCTGTCTCTTCAACAAGATGCGCTTCTGAGGATCCTTTATCTAATAACTCCTGAAGGAGTTCTTCAGCCTTGGCACTATCTCCCATAGTTAAGCACTTTATGACTTTCAAGGCTTCTTCCACTGGAGGATTTGTATAGAAGAATTCAAATGTCTGGGTTATTCCTGCAATTAAATCTTGCCAATTTCTATTCTCTCTATGGATTTTTGCATATACATACCAAGCACACGCGCATCCTTGTAAAGTGGAATAAAACTTGTGCACCCATAGCGAAGGTGGTAAATCTTTCTACCCTTCTGTCCAGAGTCTCTCACACTTTTGAACGTGGTGCTTTGAGCGGAGTTGATTACCATAATAAGTATAGATTTGAGTAGGTGCATTGCTCCTGAGGAACCTAGTAGCAAGAGCAAACCTAATTTCATTCCATCCTACAAAATTATCCTTGTGGGCCATCCACCAACATGCTACTATCCCACGTAGTGTATATGCTAACATATTTCTTCTTTTCAATGGGTTTATCCATTGTTCTTCCATGGCGCGTAGGAATATTATAGTATCTCATTCTCCGGTGTAATAAGGTACCAAGTTAATACCTATTCTCCTAACATAACACGCTTTTCTACCTCTAGGAAATATGCTCTTTACTTCACGCCCTACCAAATCATAGGTGCTATCAGCCCAATTATCACAAGCAACGCTTGTAGTATTGCTAATAGACATGTGCAACCTCCCACCTTTGCATTATTCCTTCTTTAGTTAGCTCAAGTATCTCTAGATATCGGATGGTGCATACATAAATCCTATTAAGATCTTCTTCACTCAAGGGCTCAACATAGGGCACTTATTTTCCATTTATTAAAGGGATAATAACTTTCTCCTCCTTGTTTTAAAAACTAATATAGCCCTTTTTTGAACCGAAGATCAGCATTATTTACATAGCACCAAGGACGCCTCAATACACCCGAGACTATCTAACTCTTCCAAAGTGTTAAAACCTCAAAGTCTCCAGTGAACTTGGCCCCTTGTATGGTAATGGATGCATCTTTAAAAACTCTGATGGGAGTGGCCTTAGTTTGATTAGCCATGAACAATATATTATAGGATGGCTGCAATGGGGGTCTTCCCATTTGTACCCATGCATCTAAGGTAATAACATTGACTTCCACGCCTATATCAATCAATATATTACTCAATAGCCATCCATCCACAACATTCAGAGTGATTTCCTTGTCATAATCTAGGCTATGAGGGGGAAGATTCACATGCAAGATCTACTATCCAGTCTCAATACTTGCACGCGGAGTGTTTCCCTTTAACCAATCCCCTAACAATGGAATGATATTTTCCTGGCAAAACATTTTACACACTTCCCTTAAGTCATCTATATTAGTTTGGACCATCTCTGATACTTTATTTTTCTCCATCTTCCGTGATTTCTCTTTTAAGTATTGTATCTCACCCTGAAGATTCCTAATAACTTCCATGGTTTCTGATAGACCTCCTTTTGATGGGTAGGATCTAGGTACCATGCATGTAGAACCTCCTCCTTAGTGATGGTAGGCTTCTGCTGTAATGCTTCTCTGGCACATGCCGCCTTAGTGCGGGTTGTGATCTTCACTTACAGCTTCTTGGGCTCTGCCTCCAACTTAGGCATCCACCAATTTTCAACAAAGCATGATGTATCCTAACCATCCATGTGCCTTTTTTTTCTTTTTTATGTTGTTTACTAAGATGCTCATATAAGTCGAGCACTCCTCATAGCTATGGTTCTTTCCAAAAAGAACATGTAATATTATGAGGACATTCGTACTGTAGTGGTCGGGAGATCCGTATGTATAACATGTTCTTCAAGGAAACTCGGTTCTTCCACTACCACAACCTCGTTTTCCAAATCCACTATGGTATCCTCGAAATCTGTCATGATCGCCTTTAAAACACCCTTCATTCTGATCATAGCACACCTGATTGTGATCCCAGTCCGATGCTCATTCTTTCCCTTAGAGTTATTTGAAACTCCTATCTGTCGTACACCAATATCTATAGTGTCATGGATTTGACTAATAATCCGGTAGTCTTCCGTGTCATGACTTGTGGACCTATAGATTTTACAGTAGCTCAAAACGTTCTTCCTTATCACGCATTGTAATAATGGGAAGCAACTAGCATCATGGTTTAAATGGCATATCTCACAATCCAACAGCAACAAGCATACTGATATGTGAGGAAAACTATCCTTTGTGTGACCTTCCACTTCACAATCTATACACCAAATCCCTATGCGCATCTCATGTGTTGAATTTGCTAATAGTTTCTCCAACTATTTTTCCATAGCTACAATTTGTGCTTCTAAAAATAGGCTCACCCCAGTATTTATACTTCCTACTACCTCAGAGCGTAAGGCTACTTCAAGTGCTTCACATAGATTAGTGTATGTATTATGTAATAATGCCCTTCTAAAAGGGGTAATTAGGCCCCCAATGAACCACCTTTGTGCATGTTGTCTTGCATGTATATCTTAAGAAAGATTAGATAACAACATTTTAAAATGGTCATCATACTCTATACTTGATCTCGGTAGTGCCTTATTTAATATCCTTGAGTGCACTTATACTCTTGTGCTCAAACTCAAGGATGTGAAACTCTTTAAGGAATTCATCTTTTAAAGTGTATAGTCTACAAAAGTCGATCAGTGGTCAAAATTTTGTACCGAATGTGTGCGCCTTGTAACGTAGTAGTAAATTGGATTTCTCTACACTTATAAGCCATAATTAATTTTACGCACCACATTATTTCACACATATGTACATGTTCAGTAGAATCTTCTATTCCCTATAAATGCGGAAGACGAAGAGACATCTCCATGTAAATATTATGGGTTGATACGAACCTTACCCACCTAATCCAAAACCTCCTGTGTTTCCCCTGCCTCTAGAACCACCAGTTCCACTAGAACTAGAGCTACATATGCCTCCCGATCCCACTCTTGTAGCTGGTGTCGGACCGAGAAAGATGTGCTCCCCTATGTCCCAATAGTAGAATTGAACTATACCCACGACAGGTTGTTACCACTTCGGAGGTTAGTACAAAGATCGGTGCACCCAGTTTTGTGCAAATGATACACCCAAAAAGGTACTCCTATATAACAATGAAGTCATTTTCACTGTCATTACTATGTCTTTCAAAAGACTCGCTCCTACTCTTCCACCGATTGAATTAATTGGTTGATCGTTTATTCTACTAGATCTTTGGAAAAGCAAGCACAAGGGAAAGGTTTCTAGGTGGATTCAAATGCACACCCATGGCCCATGAGGTTTCTATTGGTACACTTCTATATGAGGATGAGGAGGGTTCCCTTTCATGCTTTTCAAAATGGGGGAGTCCTGATGCTCGAGTTTTATGTCTTACGCGTGAATTTCAACTCCTTCTTGAACTATCTTTCTCCACAATGCCATTTTCTCTGCAACCTCCCACTGCTTCTCTACCTCCCTCTCACGTGCCTCATTATAATTAATTCTTCTTTCCTCTCTCTACCTCTCTCTACCGCTAGGTCTGCCATATTTCACCAAACCTACTCCTGCCCCCACGTGTGGTGGGGTTTAGTTAGCCATCGGTTTGCTCTCCAAATTCAAAGTTACCATTAGGATCTTGATCACCAGTGGAATTCCTTACAGGTAAGTTCCCTTGGATATCGTAAAAACTAGAATTTAGCTACCTTTGGGCATGAATAAGTGGAAATTGAGTACTCCAAGATATAACTATTCAAAACACCATGGAACCACGTATCCTTTGCACAAGTATAAATCAAATTAGCATCATAAAGGGCCTAAAATTATTCATGTTTCCATATGAGTGTGCAATACCTCCAATTCTATTTAGATGCATAACCAATCAGCCACTCGAACAAATATACTAGAAAGATAGTGAAGAAGCTCTCATATAAACTATCATTTAGATTTTGTTCCACCCACGTGCGTGCGTTAAACTCTCGATCCGTCTTTGAACCACCATGTATATTCTTCTTCTAGGTCATGTATCAACTCCTCAATATTTTCTATGGTCAACTAGTATGTCTTCATCATGAACCATCCTGAAAATAACTGAAAAAGAGATCTAGGCAATGGAACTAATGATGCAGCATAGAATTCACCATTAAAATGCCAGGTGCACATGCACATCACTCAGCCCTAGGCGAACACTCACTCGAAGCATGCAAAGGTGTCAGCCCTCTTTAGGGTTATTGTAGGATGTTATCATGATGAATACTTTAATCATGCAGAGCTATAACTAATATATCTTTCATATAGTGCATATTCAGACCTAGATCTAGAACATAATAGATTTAACAGATAACCATAATGGAATCAAGCATGCAATATTGAATTATAACCATGAGAACACCTTGTTTCAGTCCATAATCACCATTATATTAATTGTAGTAAATACACAGAAGCTTCATTACAATAATAGTAGTACACACTCATGCGTGTAACAGATCTAGTAGCATAATCTCACTATACCCTAGTTCTCACACGTATATCTATGCTCTCTCTCTCTCTCTCTCTCTCTATATATATATATATATATATATATATATATATATACTTGCATGGTTCACTACATATTTATAAGGGTGGGTACTTTCCTTCACCACTTATCTAATCCCAAAATAGGTTGCATGCTATTATTAGCCATGCATTGTTACAAAAATAGGCTTACATGCAAGAGTGTTAACAATAGATCTCTCTTTGTCAACTATCAGTTCACAATTCTATCTTTAGCTTGCATTCATGCAAAGCACTTCGTAGCTGATCATCCAAAAATAGCCAATGTGTGATGCGCAAGTCTCCAATCAGTTTGAGTGCTCCGCACGCTATCTCTAAAAATAGATCCTCATCATGAAAATGGCTAAGTCCCGAATTTGTCTCTGTTCTGCGTGCGATCATCTCCAATGCTTTCACACCTTTGAATGTGTTATGTTCTCTCACATGAACCTTTTGTATTTTCTTCACTAAGTGCTAGAGTTTGAGTGATTACCACTTAATCCCAAAGCCGACTTGCTTCAAGAGGAAATACACTAAAAAGAAAACATTAAAATTAGAATAAAATTTTAAAAAAGAAGCTCAATTTCCTTTCCAACTCCTCAACTTCTTTTCCATGGAAAAGGGAAGGGAAAGAAGTCCAAAATATGATCCTTAAGTGGGAAAAAAGCAATGCGTTAAGGGGCTCAGTACGGGTTTACCCTCAAGTGAGGACGAACAATAGGCACCCGATCCATAGGTATGAGTTGCGATGTATGGTCCAAGCCAATTAGGAGCGAATTTTCCCGTTTACTTTTTTCTTCTTTGGTTACATGTTGATTTTCTTTCAGACAAGGTCACCTGACTTGGAAGGTTCATTCATGAACACATTTGATACATTGTTGGTCAACTTGAAGGTGATCCAGAGCGTTAAGATGACATTCATCTAATAAATCTAGTTATGCTAAACGGTCATGACGAAAGTAATCATCAGTAAGCATATCATGGAGAGAAATGCAGAGTGAGGGAATATGTACTTCGAGAGGTAGAACAAATGCAGTATCAGTAGACCAAGAAAAGGGTGTGGCCCTGATAATGGAAGTGTGAATACTAGTGTAGTATTCCCATAGTGAAAAAGGAATGTGTGTATGCCAATCCTTCCCAGTATCGTCAACCACTTTCATGAGAATTTTGTTGAGGGTTTTGTTAGTGGATTTGGCTTGGCCATTGGTTTGTGGGTAATAAGGTGATGCGAAACTAAGTCTGAATGTCGAAGGCTCTCGCAAAGTTTTTCAACAGTGTTTTGTTTTGAATTGTTTTCCATCACGTTGATGAGGTGATGAGGAACACCAAAGCAACAAATGATGTGATGGTTAATGAACTCACATATTTTCTCGGCTTTCATGGAGATGAGTGGTATGGCTTCCACCCATTTTGTGTAGCATTTGTAGCAGATTATGATCCATTGATGGCATTGGGAAGAATGAGGATTGATTTCTCCGACAAGATCTAAACCCCATTGAGAGAAGGGCCAAAGGTCACAAGCGACTGTAAAGATTAATTGGGTGTATGATGAAGTTTGGAATGTTTTTGGCATTTCACACAATGTTTCAAATAGTTGCAACAATCATGGTTAAGCGTCGGTCAATAATAGCCTAGGTGAAGAATACGCTTAGCAATAGCAAGGCCACTAAAGTGACCTCCACATATGCCATCATGAACCTCCTTAATGGTATAAGGAATTTCAGAACTTGTGAGGCATCGTAAGAGAATACCATCAAAGCCGCGCTTATAGAGGAGTCCCCAGAATGATGAAATGAGAGACCTTTTAAGGAAGGTGTGTTGTCCATTACGGGTGAGATCAAGAGGTAAGATGGAGAGGGAAAGGTAGTCAGAGTATTGTTTATACCAAAGGTCACTTGAGTTAGGGGTGTCGGTTCTAATTGAGTAAACATCGTGAGGTAAATAAGAAGGTGAATGGAGGTGTTTTATGGTGACAAATATTTTGGAATCGGCAAGGAGGCGGGTATTTGGGAAGCTAAGTAGGCCATGGTATCAAAATTTTTGGTTGAACGTGGGATGGTTTCAAGGGTGTAACGATCAAAGGTGGTCAAAAGTTTGTTTACATGATGTTTATACTTTTGAAGTATCTCATTATGACATCGGTACATACCATTGACTTGGTTTACCACCAATTTTGAATCACCAAATATGTGGATTGATTTGACATCTAGGCATATGCGGCCTAGAGACCTTGTACGAAAGTGCTTCAGACTCGACAATATTATTGGTGCATTCAAAGTCTAGTTTGAAAGACAAAGGCATGGGTTCTCTATCCAGAGGAATGAGGATAACACCAGCCCCACCCCATGCTTGCGACACTTAGAACCATCAAAGAACAATGTCAAAAAATGTTAGGGAGGATAGATTCAGGATCCATTGACTCTGTCGGTGAGGGTGGTGATGAAGGTGGAGCGTGTGAAGGTGGTGATGAAGATGAAGGTGGAGGAGGGCTAGGGTCTTCAACAAGTTCAATGCGGGCCTATTTGGTAGGAGGTTTAGGGAATTCGATACCACTACGGTTGTAATGTTTTTTGGTGGTACATGGAATAACAGTATGATGGCCTTGCTCGTAAAATCCAAAACTAAAACCCTTCCATGCACAACGGTGCATGAAGGTGTGGGAAAAATGGTGATTGGTAAGTGATTGGAAGTCATGGAAAATGGGCGGGGTTGTGATGGTGGTTCAGGTGTGTAAGTGGTAGTATCAAGTCCCCCATAGGTGAGACTAGTACGAAGATGGGGAGGACCATAAAGGAGGTGTTCTCCTATATGGTGATCATAGCGGGGGTGTTGGTGAAGGCTTCCATATGCATGTAGAGTAAGGAATGTGTTGACACTATATATAGACGGTACCCCCAAAGTGAGGCATTGAAAAAAACCTTCCAAGGGATCTGGGTGGTTGGTATGTAGGTAATTGGTATGGATGATGTGTCTGAGGGAGGTGGAGCTAACGGATTGCAAAGCTAATGGGTCAACTATGGAATTTATGGCAGCGGTAGGAATGGAGGTGGTATGTGCGGTGAAAGCAATGCCTAGATTGGTAGGTGGAGGTGGAAATGAAGTGGTAGTGGTTGTGGAGGTAGACGGGGCGTGATGTATGAGCACATCATTGGGTTGGTAAAGCATGTTGCATGTTTTGAAAGGTGATGGGTTAGCTGGAATGGTATAAGTGTGTCCTTCATATTCAAACTTTACACAATGATACAAAGTGGAAGGAACGCAACCCATGACATGGATCTAGGGTCTACTAAGCAACAAGTTATATTGGAATTCCCCCTCTAAAACATAAAAAAATTCTAGAACAGTGTGGGGGGCCATGTGAATGTGGAGGATGAAAGTGCCTAGTGTGGAGGTGATAGATCATTGAATGAATGCAACATGACCGGATGTTTATGTATGCAATTATCGTGTATGCATATTTGAGCGAATGCATGGGATGAAATGATGTTAATGCTAGTGCCTCCATCAATCATCACACAACGTACCCGTATGTCATCAATGTGGACATAGATGAAGAGGGTGGGTCCAGTCATCATTTTGGTGTGGCACAATCTCCTCCTCTGAGAAGCTAAGGGAGGCCACTTGGTGAACAAGGTGAGGTGAGGATGAAGGTGGTAATTTGGTGAGAGAGGCTACATGATGGGGTGTGATAATGTATGCTGCACGGAGTGTAGGGTCATTGGGTAAAACCTCAATAGATTGAAGAACCTCCATGAGGGCTTGACAATGAGATTCTCGAGGTTGGATGAGGTCATATAAGGACATTTTGAGGGGAGATTGGTGTAATTGTTTGAGCATGGTGTGATGTGTGATGCCATTAGAAATGGGGTATGTGGGGTCGTAGATAGTTATTTTAGGTATGGGTGAAGCAGATGGTCCTGTTGGGTATAGGATTGGATTGGTGGGTCGATTGCCTTTTCTTTTCCCTTTCGCATGTGTGGTGATGTGTATCATGTTGATTTAAGGGAATTTGAAAAATGGAGAAGGTGTAGGATGAGTGGTATAACAACATGAAGGGAAAAAACCTACCGGAGGAGAAAATACCTATGAGATCAGTGGGTGCAACGAAATTTGGGTGGTGGCGTGGAAAATTCTCGATGCGAACCATGTTAATTTCCAATTTTGGGTGTGGCTCTAGGAGTTGTGAGGGTGGAGGTTGTGGTTGTTGAGTGGGTAGTGTGGGAATGGGTGTTGGTGAAGCAGGATCCTCATCGAGAAGGTCATCGTCATCAAAGTTGATTTCTGGTGGACACAATTGGATAAGGATGGTTTTCAAGGCCTTGTAGTTCTTCACATCATGCCCTAGCACACGATGGTATGCACAAATTTTAGTATCATCAAACCCTTTTGTCTTATGTTTGAGGGGTTCATAAGGTCGGAGTGGCGGTAAGGTGATAACAAAAGTCTTGAGGAGGTTGGTTAAAATTTTGGCATAAGATCCTGCTAGTGGATCACAATGGGATGTGAATGTGGGTTTGGGTGTAGGTGTGGTTGGTTATTAGGGAATTGTTTTTGGAAGAGTAGGAATGGGTCGAGCTATGGGTTTAGGTGCTGGTGTGGTTTGGGGTATCAGTCGGGTTCATTTTTGTAGGGGTATAGTAGATGGATGGGTAGGAGGGTGTGTGGTTGTTTTAATTACCTTGTTGTGGGGTAATGGGGTTTTGTTTTTGGATTGCACCTCTTGGGTAAAGGTGATGTGGGTGTACGAGGTCTAGAAGGAAAAGAAAATGGAGGAAGAGGGTGAGTTACCCACGGGGGATAATGGGGAAGTCTGTGAAGGTAGATGATGTGGGTAGTACTTAGGGTGTGAGGGAAATGACCAAAGTGTAGTGGATAGTGAAGAAATAGTGAAGGTATTGGAGGTATTGGTGGTAAGGAGACCGCAGTGTGGGTATAAGTCATGTTGTGTGCCCTGGGTAGGTTAGAGGTTTGTGAGGAAGGAATGGGTTGTTGTGTTATTGGTTTATGAAAGGGTGTAGGATGCTTGACCATGTCCTGGCAGTAATGAGGTCTTAAGGTAGAAGGGAAAAGTGCAAGCGTGATTGGTGCAATCAAGGTATGAGGTCGGTGAGTTTGTTTCTTTGGTTTGGGTGTCATGGTAGGTGTGGTATTGACGTTGGAGGATGTAGCTAAATCCATTTTAATAGGTGGATGAGTAAGGCTAGTGGTCGGGGTGACCCCTAAAGTGGTAATAGGTTTAGTGGAGGCAAATGTTGTGGGTATGGGTTTTGGTTTAGATATAGGTCGGGTTACGGGTAAGATTGTGGTGTGAGTGCTAACGGGTATTGTGGAAGGGGTTGAGACAGCAGTGATTGTATTTGGTGTGATGGGTCAAAATGTGTTTGGATAGATAGTGGAGGTATCAGCGAGGGATCTCTACATCTGTGTTGAGACAGGGAGTAAGAGGTGCCCCCATAGTAAAGCCCTATCCACATAATCTAAGTGATCAGCTAAATGTGAGAATGGCACATCTGTGGGTGGAATTGGTGAGGATCTAATGGAAATTCCCGTAAAATGCGTCTTAGAGATGGGGAATTGGTCAGCTTCAGCTTCCGTGGGTAAGAGAGCCGAAAGTAGGTCTGTTGGATTTTGGGTAGCTGATGGAGAATGCTCGCCAAGAGGCAAAGGTATCTCAACTGGGTCTAAGATGAGTGGAGGGGATTATGGGAGCCCTCTATAAGAAAAGGAATGGATAGGTTCACCTCTATGGGTGGAGGAGGTACTGTAGGTAAAGGATCTCTTGGTGGAGAAGCCAGGGGTGAAAGGGGATCAATGTTAGTGGAAGACCCCTCCGTTGGTGATGAAGGAGATGAAAGGTGTTCCTTTATTGGTGAAGGAATAGTGGAGGTTGGTTCCAATGTAGAAGGAGGATTTCAAGCTAGGATTTCCTCTATGGAAGGGATGTGAGGTAATTAAGAGGAGACAGTACCTCGTTAAAGATAGCGTGAACCTCACGGGTATGGGTATCATGAGTGGATGTCTCCCGCTTAATTGGATGAAGGGGCATTGTTGGGAAATGGTTTTTGAAGATTTGTAGGTTTTGGTGGGGTGGCGTTGGGATTGTCCATAATTAATTCACCCTTCTCGAGCATTTCTTGGACAATATTCTCAAGGTGATGTAGTTGTTGTCACTATGACCCTTTACTCGGTGATAATTATAGAAATCATGCTCTTTATACCATGCGGGCTTGGGGTGAGCAAGGTCAAACCAAGCAGTGTGTGGTTTTATGGGTGGAAGGGTGATGGCTCCAGCTTTGATAAGCTTTTATAAAACAGAAGAGTAAGGTTCCCAATTGGGGTATATTTTTGCTGCTCTTGTCCGAATCGAAAAGTATCGACAGTGAGAGATTAGATGAGGGTGTAGCCTGATTCGATAGATGAGCTAGTCTCGGCCTTGATTACCACCGCGTTAGCGGTACTCTAGCTTTTGAATAATTAGTTTGTGGTTTGGAATAGGATGAGGTATCATTCGACTTGAATTATTAATTCTTATTGCGTATTTGGATTTTTTCTCTTCGATGGCACGAATCTATAATTTTCGTGCCATAGTGAATGCCTCATCGAATGTCTAGAAGGTTTGGACCGTAAGGTCGTGAGATATGTCTAGCGCAAGATCATGTGAAAAGCTCGATGAGTTCAATTTGTGGCAGTTAGAATGTAAGTTGATTGATCATGCTTTGTTTAGCGAGAGACAAAATCTGATAGATTCGCCCTCATACCGACATGTGGAATATAGATCGGTCATGGTAACCTTCTTGACGATATTGATATAGAAATGATCCAAGAAGGCTTGGGCTACCTAATTGAATGAGAATATAGAGTGTTTAGGTAACTACTATACCATTCTAATGTAGGTCTAGTGAGGGACATGTGAAAAGTTCTCAAAAGCAAGGCATCATCATGAGAGATCATATAACACCCATGTTTGAACGATCGCAAATGTTTTGGGGGTATTCTTTGCTATTAAAGTGATTGAATTTAGGTATTTCCCAATGCATGTGGTATGAACGGATAGGAATGGATGGGTGAATAGGCTGTTACAAATCTCGTCGTAGGTGAGAGTGTTGTAGGAGCCGTAAAACCGATGCCTCCAATGCGCATATTGTCCAACATCAATTTAATTAGGTCATTAGTGGGTTGTGATGATTGGATGCCTCCTATAGCATGAGGAGGTTGGTTTTGGGCATATGACAAGGGTGGCACTCCAGTGTATGGGGCTGCCATGTAAGGTGGTGGAGAAGAAGGAAATGAAATAGGGGGTACGTACCAGAATGAATAATGGATGAAACAGGAGGTTGTTGGTAGTATGTATATGGGGGTGGAAGGGTTGTGGTAACCCTAGTGGAAATAGGGGCTAATGATTGTGGAATGGAAAGAACCACGTTCTGAAATGGGGTAGAGGTCACCGATACTGGAGGTGGGAATGTAGCTACAGGTATGTATGAGACATAGTAGGGGTGGATGAGGTTGTGTTTGGGGTAGTTGTCGAGGGTATGGTGGATGTGATGGGTGCCACAGAGGTAATGCACGCGGTATTCATAGTGGGCTATAGAACCTAACCGTAAAGAAACTACGGGGGTAAAGTGGATGTGGGGCAGCATGGAGCCTAGATGGGGCTGATGTGGAAGTGGGTGCAAGAGTCAGGGGGATAGATATGGGCATGTTTTATATCAACCGACTCAATGCGTCTCGAGTGGATGAGTTAGAAAGGTAAAACTACAAGGCGTGAAGGGTTCTAGTCAAGGAGTCTGTGTGCAAACTCCTCATCTTCGGTAGCGATAGTAGTAAATGGATAGGATCCATGACCTGGTGATAAAATAGAAGGTGGTGAAGGACTAGGTGGGAAGTGGTTTGGCAATCGGTGTGAAATATGAGGGCACTTTCTTGTCTTCGTGTCAACACCATGTGAACCAAGATTTCTCGAGTAGGTAGGTTGCTTCTCGTAAATGATACAGAAAAGTAGGAACAAGTGAATCTGGTAGAAAAAAATGGATGAAGTAACAAACGGTGGCTGGATTGTGAAACAGGATAACCGATGCTTGTTAGGGAAAACCAAAGTCGGTCATGGGTAAAGCTGCTGGTCACTTTATAGAAAATGGACAGTAAAGTAAACAACGAGGCGAAGGTAAAATCTGATAGGTATGCCAAATTTGAAGATGTTAAAATGTCAATGGAAAAACAACAATGACAGACTGTGAAAAGGTGAAGAAAGTGAAGTAATATGTCCTTTTTAGTAGCTTTAGCAAAAGGACCTGAACGATGTTGGTTGGGTATAACCGATGGTGGTCGAGGTAACCAACGATGAGCATTACTTATGAAATTGAAGCAAAGATGTTGATGAAAGAAAGTGGTTGTGAATTAAAATCTGATGTAGAATCAGACCCAAAATTCGGGAATGATGATAATATGGCCTGTGCACACTCAGTGAAGCCGGAATACACCTGTTATGATGAGGAGCGTGTAAGGATGAACAAGAAAGTGAAAAACGTGATCCTCGCCTCAAAACGCAAGCCAAGAAAAACACTAAGAAAATATGATCCTAGGAGTGCCTTTTCTATTATGTTTGTTTAGCTTATGCTATTTAAGGACTTACACATGAATTGTGAAATAGAGTTTTTGGTGAGGATGGCTTCCTACAAAGAAGGAGATCTAAAAGGTGAGGTTTCAAGTATGTTATGGTGGGGCGGGCTTCGCTCTGAAGTATGACTCGATAGAGTAAAGTTAAGCCAGGTGCCCACCGTGTCGTGATCATGTGATCACCTACGGCTTCTTCCGGGTAGGTTGTTGTTTAAGAACGTATGTATTTTGAATTTTTGTGTGGTTTGGTAAGACTCGAGAAAGAGAAAAGGATAGAAGTGCTTTTCAACGATTCATTTGTCAACCATCGGCTGGTAATGACTTCAGCAGTATAGGTTTCCCTCAATTAATGTGAGCTAATGCATGAATCGAATGCAATGCACTTGTTTTAAACCCAAATTGAAAATGTGAAATTGGATGACACAATAAGATGAAGAGAAAGAGGGATGCTCTTTCACTACAATGAAGAAAACATGAAGAAATGATTCTTTTTAATTACATAGATTGTTTCTTTGAAGTATTGATGAAACAAGATAGGGTAACGCAGCATAGGAGGAATACTGTTCAAATGTCGGTTGATGGGTTGTTACGTGTATGACTTCGAATCCAGCTGATCGTGAGAGCTTCCTTTTGGCTAGGAGGAACTACCTGTAATGAAAACAAGACCACCAGAAGGAATTAAACAATATGGGCAGTGAATTTCCTAGCGTAAGCTAGATGGGAAGTATGATACTTCCTAGATGGCTGTCAGTCCACTATTTTAAACAATTTAATGTTGTAAACAAAGTAAATCCTATTGTTATTTTAAAATGATTTAGGTATCTCACTTAAAAACACAATAAGAAAAATAGATCTAATCTAACAGGCTAAGCTAGAATAGAATCAAAGGTCAAATGATTGGTTTTGGGTCTCTGTAGGTCTGATAAAGGTCTCGGGTAGATCACAGGTGAATGAGGGTGAGGTAAAATTAGGTGGGTAGGTCTTTTTTAAGGCTGTGTGGGAAAACACAAAGACCGCAAGTGTCATCGGGAGGGTGACCGACGGTGGTTAGGTATAACCGGTGCGTTACTATGAGATTTGGAAATGTCATAGAACAGGGTTTTGGTCTCCTTTGTGATTGCACAAAGGATTTTGGTTGGTTGGGATGAGGTATTGGGTGACTGGAGTAGGCTTTTGCGAGGTTTTAATGGGTATATGGAGGTGAAAATGTGGAGAAGGTCAATAGGGAGCAAGGTAAACAATGGATGATAAAATGATGATGAAATGAAATAACCAGGAAAGTATGATGTTGTACTTACTTGGATTTCATTCCTAAAGGTCTGTGTGTGAAGGATGGAGGTGTTGATGATGGGTTTGAAGGTGCAAGTGATCACCACCTGAAGAAAATTTTGCATGGTTGCATGTACACTCCTCTTTGCTTGGATAGATCAGATCATGGATGGGATGGTGCAGGAGAAGATGCTCAATCTCCTTCCTTGGATGTGAGTTTTTGCTGGAATTGGCTCTCTCGAAGATCGTTATCTCTCGAGATGTTATTGCTCATCAAATTTTCTCCCAAAGTTTTCCAACTTCCAAGTTTCCAACCTTGAGAATAAGGTTGTTTTGGGTTAAAAGGGGTAACCGATGGTGGTCCAGCTTAACCGGTGATGGTTAGGGGTAACCGAGCATCGGTCAAGGTGGGATTTCCTAGGTTTACTAAAATTAGGGAGATCCTCTTGATTTTCTTGGATCTCGTGTCATTATCCCATGGATTAGATTTGGAGCCTCTTGTGAGCATGTGGGAATGTGGTTAGAGGGAATGTAGGCATTGATTTTTAGGGTTTGGGTAAGTCTTAGTTAGTTATGGGAACTTGCTAAGAATAGGTCTTAGGTTGAGTTGGCTTGGTGAGGTGTCTAAGTGAACTATATGTGTAGATATTATTTAAATAAGATATTTAAATAATAAATATAGTGAGGATAATGCATTAATTTAATTAAATTAATATTAGTGGGGTGAAGGGGGTCATGGCTAGGTAAATGTAATAAAGGGTGCTTATATGTCGAGGGACAAAAGGGGAGTGTGACCTAATTTTAGTGTCTACATTTTCCCCTTTTTTTTGTATAGCTTGTATTGGTAAGTGATGCTAACAAAAAATAAGATGTGGTTGCCCCATGTGAGGGTGAAGGTGATCCCCCTCAAACCAGGAACTGACGAGGCAAGCAGAAGTGAAGCGGTGAGTGGTTTGATAAAAGGTAAATGTGAAGAAAAGGCAAGTGGGTATAGGGAAAAAGGGTGAAAGGTCTACTCGGGCAATCTAGGTAATGGGTCAGGGTCAAAGGTAGCAACAGTCAAACGCACACACACGTATAAACTGCAGCATGCTACCGGGTTGAAGAGCAGGAAAACTCTACATCATCTAAGGTCGATAGGTTTATCCAAACAAGGTTGAAGTGAATCCGGTATCCAAGGTATAGGATAAGGTCAAGAAACACAACGTAGGTTAGGTGCAAGAATGTTTAGGTATGTTTGGTACACCAAAGGTAGGGTCAGGATAAACGGTCATGGAAATAGGCTAGGTAAGGTCATTAGGTCAATCAAAACAGGTAACAGTGCCACAAGGTATAGCGAACACATGAGGTCAAAGGTCACTAGCGATGGTCTAGGTCCAAATATCTAGGTCATGGCATGGGTAAGGCCAAGGTAGGGGTAAAATAATGAGTCCCCAAAGGAGGAAAAATGGAGGTAAATGATGAGGTGGGAAAGGTAAGGTAATGGGTGGGTAAAAAAGGTTGGATGGGGTAAAGGAGCAAGGTAAAGGGTGGGGTAAAATGGAAAAGTAGGGGCAATGTGTAGGTTAGGTTGACCGATGGTAGTCATGGATAATCGACGTCGGTATAGGAAAACCGATGATGGTGAGGTAGGGCATGAGACCGATGCCGGTCAAGGGGAACCGACATCGGTTAGGTCGGGTTTTGTATAAAAACAAAAATCCACATTTTTAATATTCATTTGTGAATTACGAAGTGAAGAAAGGAAAAAAAGAGAGAAAAGTAAGAAAAGCATCGGAGGAAATGGGACAGTGAGCTGGCAGTGTGAGTTGACGGTGGTTGGGTTGGTGAGTAAGTGGGTCCATGAGATCTTTCAAGGGCGAGAGGATTTGATTGGTCGGAGAGTGTGGGTAGATAGTTGGTGATGGTAGAGGTGGGAGAGGGATTGGGGGACCACCCGACACAATGGGCGACATGCCACCAGAGATGGCGGTAGTGCGACGAGGTAAGCACCTAACTCTTTAGTGTTAATTAGATAGAGTAGAGTTGTAATAGTTGTTTATTTTGGGTTTTGTGTGGTGTTTGTATTTTGTGGGTGGGAAAAAAAAAAGTTAAATTGGGTATGGGGAAAAATGGGAAAAAAAAAGGGGGGGGTAGGAAATTGGATAGGTGGGGTGGGTAGGGGTTTTGGGGTAGTGTAGGTCATTGTAGGTGGGGTAAAGGGATAGGTGGGAGGGTTTAGAAAAAGGGGGTTTGGGAAGTCGGATTTTTTCACGACAATGACCGACATCGGTCAAGCTTGGCCGGCATCGGTCGGGTAGAACTAGGATGGTCACCTAATAGGTGACCGATGTTGGTTATGTGGTAACCATGGTTGGTCAAGTTGAACCGGTATCGGTCACCAAATAGGTGACCGATGCCGGTTTAAGGGTGACCGGAGTCGGTTAGGATGAACTAGCATCAATTGAGATTTTAGGAAAAAGGGTCCAAAAAAATGATGTAGGTGAGGTGGTTGAGATGGGTAGGGTAAAAATAGGGTGGTGGGTAATGATAAGTGATGAATATGGTCATGGTAAAGGTAGATTAATGTTGTGGCTTTGGATTGGATGCATGGGAGATCACAGTTACATGCGGGATAGGTTCCACCCATTGGTGACATTACGTGGCTTAGCGAGCCCCGTTGGAGCTGCAGACATGTGGAGGCAGTGGGCTTGAGTGGTATTTGGTGCTACCGACATGTCTGTTTGACAACCTAGTTTGATGGTCATGCTCATCGATAGATGGGACTCCGTGACCAACACGTTCCACCTTCCGACGGGTGAGATGACTATCACCCTAGAGGACGTGTTCAGATTTTGAGGTTACCCATATTGGGGGCCCAGGTGTACTCTATCTCCTCGAGGCCTCAGAGGAGCTGATTGGGATAGTATTTGGTGAGGGGGTGGTAGAGTTGAGATTCCATAGTGCCAGTTTGAGCTATGGTGAGATGTACCTAGCCCGTCATCGGATGAGACGAGGCTAGTAGTTTTTTTGATGGAGAGCGTGTGTGTTGCGATGCACTTCCCGATAAAGAGAGTGGATGCTTTCCATCGATCAATGATGGGGGTGATCCATGATATGATGATGCATGAGACACAATTTTCATGGGCACCAACATTCTTGGTGTAGCTTTACAGAGAGCTGTGGGTGTATGGGCGGTTGCATAGGTTTAGCCTGTATGATGTACATTTATCTTACTGCTTACTAGGCCTATGAGCACATAGTATGTGTTTGACCTATAGGGATTCCCCAGAAGATGCATTCCCAGAGAGATGTGTGTGGTTGGGATACAGAGATGGGTGCCGGTTGTAGGAGAGCGGAGGTCGGATAGGCCGACATATGATGTGGCCCATTTTTGGTAGTTGTTGGAGGGGTTATCCGGAGTGGACATTATCTGGAGGCCATATGTGGGATTCCCCTCATATAGGAACATGCATGAGGAGCTAGCTGAGCTCTAGCTAGAGAGGTGGATATAGGGTCACCATGGGGGAGGATGAGATGATCTCAGTTAGAGTAGGGTTAATGATAGTTTGGGCTTGTACAGGATATTCCTTCGCCTTCCCACAATATCGAAGAGATGATGTGGAGAGGCCTCTCCTCTACCATAGCCTACAGTGCCTATAGGAGAGGAGGAGAAGCTAGTGGATCAGTGGATTGATGATGCCGGATGCACAGATAGGTATAGGCAGTGGTGGGTGGCTTAATTATGAGCCATACCACCTAGACCAGGGCAAGCGAAATTAGCACCAAGCTACCATGCATAGTGAGAGAGATGCCCTATAGGGGTAGGTAATGACGTTGATCACGCATAGATAGGTATACTATAGACACAGCTGGAGGGGTCAGAGGTAGAGGTAGTAGAGCTATGAGTACAGGTGGCTAGTCTGCAGGCCCAGATGGCAGAGGGAGAGGGTGGAGGAGATGGAGGAGATGGAGATAGAGATGGTCAGGTGGTAGCCTTACATGGCTCAGGTGGTAGGTTTATAGGGCCATTTGGCCATAGCCTAGGCATAGATTAGGGCCTTACAGGCCTAGATACAGGCATAGGGCAGGGGGCACCACCACAGGCGTAGGGAGTTGGTTCTAGTTCCACGAGCTAGTGTAGGGTAGATAGAGGGCCGAGACCTATGGGACCACCATAGACCGTGCCTATATCAAGTTACAGGATGCCCTAGGTGAGGCATGATATTATCAGGACCAGCTCATGGCAGCTGGGATAGACTTCCTCTCTTATGGAGAGTACAGGGCATAACAGGTGTCCAGTGAGAGGATGAGATCCCGCACACATTATGTGGAGAGCATCAGGAGGTAGTGAGCTCGAGGCCCGATCGGGGAGGAGAGGCCACAAAGTGCATGGAAACCAGAGCTAGGTGATGTGTCAGCAGGGACACAGGAGGCCGAGGGTGCATGGGACACAAGAGATGGAGGACATCTGGTGAGATGTCTAATATGTGGCCACCTGATTTTGATGTATATTAGTGATTATTTGATATATATGCTAGCCTGTGTGCCGAAGATAATTATATTTTTGATCACATAACGCACATGAAGACAATGAGGATGTACAAGTGATTGTTGTATATTGTGAGTATATAATGGCCTGCGTGCTGAAGATTTTTGTATTGATTCATTCATTCTTTGTGTATATATGAGACCGGCCTGTGTGCGATGACATTTTGTATTGTATATCAGCCTATGTGCCAACATTTTTGAGATGATGGCCATGATGAGATAGGCATGTATTTTGAGATACACATTTATTGATTTATATGATGAGATTCATGGTATTTTGTGATGTGTTAATATGTTTATGAGATATTGGTTTTATGGCTTGTGTTAGATGAGATATGGATGTGTTATTTTGATATGGATGGAAATTAGGTGAGTTAGGCATGATGGAGTTAGGTTGGTTTAGGCATGGATCGAGTCAAGTTATAGGCATGGATTGATCGGAGTTAGTTAGGCATGGATGAGTCGGGTTATAGGCATGGTTGAGTCGAGGTTATAGGCATGGATTGAGCATGGATTGGAGGTTATAGGCATGGATTGAGTCGGAGTTATAGGCATGGATTGAGTCGGAGTTATAGGCATGGTTGAGTCGGGTTATAAGGATGGTTGAGTTAGGTAGGTGTATTGATTCATTAGGTTTAGTTTGATTCATTATGAATGATGATACTATGGGTCATATGTGAAATGTTATATAATCTATGCATAGTGATGATAGAGAGGATGATAGGTGTAATAAATGTAAGATGTGGTAAAAAACTTGTTATGTATGTGGCTTAATTTCCAATTTTGTTAGAAAAGGGGAACTAAGTGAAATGTGGGGTAAATGGTGAGTTAGGCATGGTTGATGAATTATTTAAGGTAGAGAATGGCCGAGCTAACCTCAAGGGCCCCATGCCCTCGAGTGCTGCCTACATAGTCCCGGTGAAAAGGGACCTCAAGATGATGTAGTTCTCCCATGAGCTAGGAAGAATATGAAAATGAGTTGGTAGGTTTGTGGGCATGTTAGTGGGTTTAGGTTTAATAGGTGTGGGTAGATTATAGGTAAAATGATGTAGGTGAAGGTGATTATGGTGAAAGGGGAGGATTACCCCAAAGGTAAGTGTTGAGGACCAAGTCTGTATAAGGTAATCAAAACGTAAACAAAGATGGTTAAAAGATAAGAGGGGGCAATAAAGCCACCTGATTGGGTAGGATCATACCGAGTAGATCATACCTTGAAGGGGGTGATGAACACAAGACCCGAAAGGCATTACATGATTAACTGTTCTACGGTGAAAGTAGTCACAGGATCACCAAATGTCAAAATTCCAAGATGTCCCTTGAGGTGATTTAGGAAATGAAAGTGGAAATGGTAAGGTGGGTGAAAGGTAGTTAATTTTATATGTTTTGAGTGACAGGGCTTTTGGGCAAGAGGTCCGAGGTCACAATGGGCAAGTCCATGACTAAAAGGTTTTTGTTGTGATAGACTGATCGATGTGGGAAGTCTATATGGGATAAATAATATGGTACTCCTTGAGGTCTTCGTGAAGCTGATCGATGCGGGAAGGGAAGTTTCTCTCATTTTTTTATTTTTTTTGAAAGCTTCACATAGTTGTCCTTGAGGGAGCAGTTCTATTTATAGTAGAAATTTGGTCGAGAGGAAGATGTCCTTTTGAGGGAGTCATATTTTTATTAGAAGTTTGACTCAAGGATTTTGGTCCCATTGGAGGTCTTTGAAATCATGGACAAGACCAAGGTGAAGGATAGGACTCTTGTTCAAAAGGCAAGGTGGAATGACCATGGGATCTCATCTAAAGATAGATGAAAAGTATCCATGAGAATCATGCTATGTGTAGTGCCATGGTACACATATTCAAGAGAAGATAACAAGTGATGGGTACTCACATGATTCTTGTTTAATCATTAGGGTGGTGTATGGAGTGGATAACACTCAAGGGATGAGCCTATAAAGAGACAAAGGGTGAGGTAGGACAATGAGTCAACAATAGAATGGTCGAAGATGTAATGCGTTAAGGGGCTTAGGTTTGGGTTTACCCTCAAGTGAGGACAAACGATAGGCACCGATCCATAGGTATGAGTTACGATGTATGGTCCAAGCCAATTAGGAGTGAATTTTCCCCATTTACTTTTTTTTTCTTTGGTTACGTGTTGATTTTCTTTCAAGACAAGGTCACCAACTTGGAAGGTTTGTTCATGAACACGTTTTTCATAAGCACATTTGATACATTGTTGGTAAACTTGAAGGTGATCCAGAGCGTTAAGATGATGTTCATCTAATAACTCTAGTTGTGTTAAGCGGTCTGATGAAATTCATCATCAGTAAGCATGTCATGGAGAGAAATGCGGAGTGAAGGGATTTGGACTTTGAGAGGGTAGAACAACCTCATAGTACCGTAGAGACTAGAGAAAAGGGTGTGGTGTAGTGGAAGTGTGAATACTAGTGCGGTATGGCCATAGGGAAAAAGGAATGTGCATATGCCAATCCTTCCCAGTATCATCAACCACTTTCATGAGAATTTTTTTGAGGGTTTTGTTAGTGGATTTGGCTTGGCCATTGGTTTGTGGGTAATAAGGTGATGAGAAACTAAGTTGAATGCCGAAGGCATTCCAAAGTTTTTTTTGTAGTGTTTTTTTTTAATTGTTTTTTCCATTATCGGTGATGAGGTGATGAGGAACACCAAAGTGACAAATGATGTGATGGTTAATGAATCACATATTTTGATGGTCAAGCAAGAAGTGGTATGGCTTATGTGTAGTACCGGAGAATTATGATCCATTGATGAGCATTGGGAAGAATGAGATTGAGGTCAACAAGATCTAAACCCCATGAGAGAAGGGCCAAAGGTCACAAGGCTTGACTTGAAGGCATCCCGGGTGTATGATTTTGAATGGATTTCACACAACATTTGACATAGTCACAAAAATCATGGTTAAGGTCAGACCCGAATCCAGCCTGAAATGAAGAATTGCTTAGCAATAGCAAGGCCACTAAAGTGACCTCCACATATGCCATCATGAATCCTTAATGGTATAAGGAATTTGGGTAAGAACTTGTGAGGCAAAGAGAATACCATCAAAGCGAAGTTCTTTTATAGAGAGTCCCTAGAATGACGAAATGAGAGAAATTTTAAGGAAGGGAATGCATTACGGGTGAGATCGGGAGGTAAGAGGAGAGGAAAGGTCGAGATTTTTAGGTTTGGGTCGGGGGTTCGGGAATTGATGATATTATGAGACCAATAAGAAGGTGAATGGAGGTGCATTTACATAAGTGAAAAATTTTGGAAGCGTGGAATGATTTATTTGGGAAGAAGTGATGGCCATGGTATGTTAGTAAACATGGTTGATTGTATGGATCTTTGAAGGGATGATGGAGAAAAAAGTGTGGTCATTAGTACATGATGTTTAGGACTTTTGAAGTATAGTTGATTATGACATTATCAACATGGTTGATTTTACACCAATTGTGAATCAGGGTAAATATGTGGATGAATATATGAGTCTTATTACTAAAGGTAGGTGAGTATAGGATTCATCATCATGCTGACAAAGAAATGATGTTAATGGTGGTGTGTCACCTTGATTATCTCGGGATATAGGAATGGGAGATTGGAAAGTGCCTCACCTTCACGTTGATAAAGTCAAAGGCCCCAAGGAAATGGTGTTTATGATTTTTTTAGGAGGGATAGATTCGAGATCCATCGACTCAGTCGAGTGTGGAGGTGGTGTGAAGGTGGAGTGGTGATGAAGGTGTGATGAAGATGAAGGTGGAGAAGGGCTAGGGTCCTCAATGAGTTCAATGCGGGCTGTTTGGTAGGAGGTTTGGGGAAGCGATACCACTACGGTCATTATGTTTGTGCGGGTGGTACATGGAATAACAATATGGCGGCCTTGCTCATAAAAGCCAAAACCAAAACCCTTCCATGCACAGTGGTGCAGGAAGGTGTGGGCAAAACAACGATTGGTAAGTGATTGGAAGTCAGTGGAAAATGGGTGGGGTTGTGATGGTGGTTTAGGTGTGTAAGTGGTAGTATCAAGTCCCCCATAGGTGAGACTAGTATGAAGATGAGGAGGAATAAAAAGGATGTGTTCTCTATACACGGTGATCATAGCGAGGGTGTTGGTGAAGGCTTCCATACTCGTGTGGAGTAAGGAATGTGTTGACACTATATAGGTGGTACTCCCCTAGAGTGAGGCATTGAAAAACACCTTCCAAGGGATTAGTGGTTGGTATGTAGGTAGCTGGTATGGATGATGTGTTAGAGGTCGATGTGGAGGTGGAGTTAATGGATTGGGAAGCTAATGGGTTAACCATGGAGGTTATAGTAGCGGTAGGAATGGAGGAGGTATGTGTGGTGAAAGCAATTTGTACTTGGTAGGTGGAGGTGTAGGTGAAGTGGTAGTGGTTGTGGAGGTAGATGGCTTGACATGTATGAGCACATCATTGGGTCGGTAAAGCATGTTACATGTTTTGAAAGGTGATGGGTCAGCTAGAATGGTATAAGTGTGTCCTTCATGTTCAAACTTTACATAACAATGCAAAGTGGAAGGAACGCAACCCATGACATGGATCCAGGGTCTACCAAGCAAGAAAGTTATATTGGAATTCCCCCTCCAAAACATAAAACAATTCTGGAATAGTGTGGGGCCCCCATGGAATGTGAAGGATGATAGTGCCTAGTGTGGAGGTGATAGCGTCGTTGAATGAATGCAACATGACTGGATGTTTATGCATGTAATTGTCAGGTATGCACATTTGAGCAAATGCATGGGATGAAATGATGTTAATACTAGTGCCTCCATCAATCATCACACAGCGTACCCATATGTCATCAATGTGGACAAAGATGAAGAGGGCTGGGTCTGGGTCATCATTTTGGTATGGCATGATCTCCTCCTCTGAGAAGCTAAGGGAGGCCACTTGGTGAACAAGGTGAGGTGAGGATGAAGGTGGTAATTTGGTGAGAGAGGCTACATGATGGGGTGTGATAATGGAGGCTATGGGTGTAGGGTCATTGGGTAAAACCTCAATAGATTGAAGAACCTCCATGAGGGCTTGATGATGGGATTTCGAGGTTTGGATGAGGTCATATAAGGACATTTTGAGGGGAGATTGGTGTAGTTGTTTGAGCATGGTGTGATGTGTGACGCCATTAGAAATGGGGTATGTGGGGCCACAGATAGTTATTTTAGGTATGGGTGCAGATGGTATGTTGGGTATAGGATTGGTTGGTGGGTCATTGCCTTTTTTCTTTGCCTTCTGTGCATGTGTAGTGACATGTATCATGTTGATTTGAGGGAAGTTAGAAATGGAGAAGGTGTAGGGTGAGTGGTATAATGACATGAAGGGAAAAACCTACTGGAGGAGAAAATCCTGTGAGGTTAGTTAGGCACAATGACATTTGGGTGGTGGCGTGGCAAGTTCTTTGATGTGAACCATGTTAATTTCAAATATTGAGGGTGGCTCTAGGAGTTGTGAGGGTGGAGGTTGTGGTTGTTGAGTGGGCAGTGTGGGAATGGGTGTTGGTGAAGTAGGATCCTCATCAAGAAGGTCATCGTCATCAAAGTTGGTTTCTGGTGGACACAATTGGATAAGGACGGTTTTAAGGCCTTACAGTTCTCCACATCATGCCCTAACACATGATGGTATGCGAAAATTTTAGTATCATCAAACCCTTTGGGCTTGGGTTTGAGGGGTTGTAAGGTCGGAGTGGTGGTAATGTGATAATGAAGTCTCGAGGAGGTTGGTTAAAATTTTGGCATAGGACCCTGCTAGTGGATCACAATGGGAAGTGAACATGGGTTTGGGTGTAGGTGTGGTTGGTTGTCGAGGAATTGTTTTTGGAAGAGTAGGAATGGGTCGAGCTATGGGTTTAGGTGTTGGTGTGGTTTGAGGTATCGGTCGGGTTTGTTTGGGTAGGGGTACAGTAGATGGATGGGTAGGAGGGTGTGGGGTTATTTTGACTACCTTGTTGTGGGGTAGTGGGGTTTTGTTTTTGGGTTGCATCTTCTTGGGTAAAGGTGATGTGGGTGTATGAGGTCTAGAAGGAAAAGCAGATGGAGGAAGAGGGTGAGTTACCCATGGGGATAATGGGGTGTTATGAAGGTAGATGACGTGGGTCGTACTTTGGGTGTGAGGGACAATGACTGAAGTGTAGTGGGTAGTGAAGTAATAGATAAAGGTATTGGAGGTATTGGTGGTAAAGAGGATACAAGTGGGGTATAAGTCATGTTGTGTGCCTGGGTAGGTTAGAGGTTTGTGAGGAAGGAATGGGTTGTTGTGTTATTGGTTTATGGATGGGTGAAGGGTGCTTGACCATGTTGGGAAGCTGAGGTCTTAAGGTAGATGGGACAAGTGCGGGTGTGATTGGTGTGGTGGGGTATGAGGTCGATGAGTTTGTTTCTTTGGTTTGGGTGTTGGAGTAGGTGTGGTATTGATGTTGGAGGATGTAGCTAAATCTAGTTTAATAGGTGGATGAGTAAGGTTGGTGGTCGGGGTGACCCCTAAAGTAGTAATAGGTTTAGTGGAGGTAAATGTTGTGGGTATGGGTTTGGGTTTAGATATAGGTCGGGTTATGGGTAAGGGTGTGGTGTGAGTGCTAATGGGTATCATGGAAGGGGTTGCGATAGTAGTGGTTGTATTTGGTTTGATGGGTGGAAATGTGTTTGGGTAGATAGTGGAGGTGTCATCGAGGGATCTCTGCATCTGTGTTGAGATAGGGAGTAAGAGGTGCCCCCATAGTAAAGCCCTATCCACATAATCTAAGTGATCAACCAAATGTGAGAAACACATGTCTTGTGGGTGGAGTTGGTGAGGACCTAATGGGAATTCCCGTAAAATGTATCTTAGAGATGGGGAATTGGCCAACTTTAGCTTTCGTGGGTAAGAGAGCTGAAAGTAGGTCTATTGGATTTTGGGTAGCCAATGGAGAATGCTCGCCAAGAGGCAAAGGTATCTCAACTGGGTCTATGATGGGTGGAAGAGATGATGGGAGCTCCTCTATAAGTGGAGGAATGGATAGGTGCTCCTCTGTGGGTGGAGGAGGTAATGGGTGCTCCTCTGTGGGTGGAGGAGGTAATGGGAGCTCCTCTATGGGTGGAGGAGGTACGGTAGGTAAAGGTTCTCTAAGTGGTGAAGCTAGGGGTGAGAGGGGCTTCTCGATGTTAGTGGAAGACCCCTCCGTTGGTGATGAAGGAGATGAAAGGTGTTCCTCTATTGGTGAAGGAACAATGGAGGTTGGTTCCAATGTGGAAGGAGGATTTGGGCTAGGATTTCCTCTATGGAAGGGATGTGAGGTAATTGAGAGGTGACATGTACCTCGTTAAAGATATTACATGAACCTCACGGGTATGGGTATGTGAGTGGATGTCTCACCGGTTTGATTGGATGAAGGGGCATGGTTGGGAAATGGTTTTTGAAGATTTGTAGATTTTGGTTGGGGGTGGTGTTGGGATTATCCATAGTTAACTCACCTTTCTTGAGAATTTCTTGGACAATATTCTTGAAAGTGATGCAGTTTCCATCACTATGACCCTTTAATTGGTGATAGTTACAGAAATCATTCTCTTTATACCATGTAGGCATGGGGCGAGCAGGTTCAAAACCGGTGTGTGGTTTTATGGGTGGAAGGGTGATGGCTCCAACTTTGATAAGATTTTCTAAGACAAAAGAGTAAGGTTCCCCAATTGGGGTATATTTTCACTGCTCTTATCTGGAATCAAAAGTATGGATAGGTGAGAGATTAGATGAGGGTGTAGCCTGATTGGACGGATGAGTTGGGCCGGCCTTGAGTACCTGCGTTAGCGGTGCCCTTAGCTTTTGAATAATTGGTTTGTGGTTTGGAAGAAGAAGAGGTTTCATTCGACTTGAATGCCAAATTCTTATTTCATAATTGGATTTTCTTCTCTTCGATGGCGAATCTCTAACTTTAATGCCATAGTGAATGCCTCATGAATGTTTAGAAGGTTTGGACCTGCAAGGTTCGGGGAGATATGTCTAGCACAAGCTCGTGTGAAGAGCTCGATGAGTTTAGTTTGTGGAAGTTGGAAGGTAAGTTGATTGATCAAGTTGCGCCAGTGAGCGACAAAATCTATGATAGATTCATCCTCATACTGACGTGTGGAATATAGATCGGTCATGGTAACCTTCTTGGCGATATTGATAGAGAAATGATCCAAGAAGGCTTGGGCTACCTGATTGAATGAGAATATAGAGTGTTTAGGTAACCCACTATACCAATCTAATGCAGGTCTAGTGAGGGACATGGGAAAGGTTCTCAAAAGCAAGGCATCATCATGAGTGATCAGATAACACCCATGTTTGAATGAGTGTAAATGTTGTTGTGGGTCTTCTTTGCTATTGAAGCTGATTGAATTTAGGCATTTCCCAATGCACATGGTATGAACGGATAGGAATGGATGGGTGAATAGGCTCATTCCAAATCTCATCATAGGTGAGAGTTTTGAGGAGCTAGAAACTAATGCCTCCAATGTTGCATCTTTTCCAACATCAATTTAATTAGGTCATTGGTGGGTTGTGATGATTGGATGCCTCCTATAGCATGAGGAGGTTGGTTTTGGGCATATAATGGGGGTGGCATTCTAGTGTATGGGGCTGCCATGTAAGGTGGTGGAGAAGAAGGCAATGAAATAGGGGTACATACCTAGAATGAATAATAGATGAAATAGGAGTTGTTGTTGGTAGTATGTATATGGGGGTGGAAGGGTTGTGGTAACCCTAGTGGAAATAGGGGCTAATGATTGTGGAATGGAAAGAACCACGTTCTGAAATGGGGTAGGAGTCACCGACATTGGAGGTGGGAATGTAGCTATAGGTATGTATGAGACATTAGGGGTGGATGAGGTTGTGTTTGGGGTAGTCGTTCGAGGGTATGGTGGATGTAATGGGTGCCATAGAGACAACAGATGTGGCGGTGATCATAGCGGGTATAGAACCTAACTACGAAATGACTGGGGGTAAGGTGGATGTGGGAAACATGAAGCCAGATGGGGCCGATGCGGAAGTGGGTGTGAGAGTTAGGGGGATAGATACGCATGGCATGTTGTATATCAAGCCCGGACCCGAGGCATCTCGAGTGGATGAGTGGGAAAGGTAAAACTGCAAGGTAGCATGGTTACAGTTTAAGGAGTCGTGTGAACTCCTCATCTTTAGTAGCGATAGTAGTAGGTTGGATGGGATCCATGGTTGGTGATAAAATAGAAGGTGGTGAAGGACTAGGTGGGAGTGGTTGGCAACTGGTGTGGAATACGAGGGCACTTGCTTGTCTTTGGGTCAACACCATGTGAACTAGTATTGATCAGGTAGGGCTGCTTCTCTGTAAATGACACAGAGAACAACAGGAATAGGTGAATCTGGTGATAAAAAGTGGATGAAGTAACAAATGGTGGCTGGAATGTGAAACAGGATAACTGATGCCGGTTAGGGAAAACCGACGTTAGTCAGGGGTAACCATTGCTGGTCACTGTAGAAAATGGATAGTAAGTAAACAACGAGGTAGAAGGTAAAATCTGATAGGTATGCCAAATATAAAGATGTTTAAAATGTCAATGAGAATAATGATAGTGACAGAGACTGTGAAAAGTGGAAGAAAGTGAAGTAAAATGTCCTTTTGAGTAGGTTAGCAAAAGGACCTAGAACTGACGTCGGTTGGGTATAACCGATGGCGGTCAGAGGTAACCGATGATAGTTACTGTGAAATTGAAACAATGATGAAAGAAAGTGGTTGTGAATTAAAATCTGATGTAGAATCAGACCCAAAATTCTGAAATGATGATGATATGGCCCAGAAACACTCGGTGAAGCCGGAATACACTAATTTATGATGAGGAGCATGCAAGGATGAACAAAAAAGAGTAATGAACATGATCTTTCACCTCAAAATGCAAGTGAAGAAGCAAAAAATAAGAAAATGTGATCCTAGGAGTGCCTTTTCTATTATGTTTGTTTAGCTTATGCTATTTAGGGATTGACACATGAATTGTGAAATAGATTTTTTGGTGAGGATGGCTTCCTACAAAGAAGGAGATCTAAAAGGTGAGGTTTCAGGTATGTTATGGTGGGGGCGGGTTTCACTCTGAAGTATGACTCAACAGAGCGAATGGTATGGGTGCCCATTGTGCCGTGATCGTGTGATCACCTACATAGCTTCTTCCAGGTAGGATGTTGTTTAAGAATGTATGTATTTTGAATTTTTGTGTGGTTTGGTAAGACTCAAAGAAAGAGAAAAGGATAGAAGTGCTTTTCTATGATTCATTTGTCAACCATCATTTGGTCATGACTTCCAACATATAGGTTGCCCTCAATTAATGTGAGCTAATGCAATAAATCAGAATGGAATGTAATTTTTTTAAACCCAAATTGAAAATGTGAAATTGGATGACACAATAAGATGAAGAGGAAGAGGGATGCTCTTTCACTATAATGCAGAAAACATGAAGAAATGATTCTTTTAATTACACCAAAAGAAAAGTTTCCTTTAGAGAAAAATAGAAAGAAGAAGTGGATTATATGGAAGAAAATTAGTGTGTATACGCTTTTTAGAAGGGAAAAAAACACACAATTTTTTCCTAGGAATGAATGAAATACAAGGAACCCTGGATGGGTCCCATCGGGCATGCCAAAATGTTTCACCTTTTCTTAGATTGTTTCTTTGAAGTGTTGATGAAACAGATAGGGTAATGAGGCATAGGAGGAATACTTGTTCAAATGTTGGTTGATGGGTTGTTACGCGTATGACTTTGAATCCACAGCTGATCATGAGAGCTTCCTTTTGGCTAGGAGGAACTACCTATAATGAAAACAAGACCACCAGAAGGAATTAAACAATATGGGTAGTGAACTGCCTAGCGTAAGCTAGATCCAGGAAGTATGATACTTCCTAGATGGTTGTCAATCCACTATTTTAAAAAAATTAATGTTGTAAACAAAGTAAATCCTATTGTTATTTTAAAATGATTTAGGTATCTCACTTAAAAACACAATAAAAAATAGATCTAATCTAACAGGCTAAGCTAGAATAGAATCCAAAGGTAAAATGATTGGTTACGGGTCTCTGCTGAGTCGATAAAGGTCTCAGGTAGATCAGAGGTGAATGAGGGTGAGGTAAAATTAGGTGGGTAGGTCTCTGTTTAAGGCTGTGTGGGCAAAAACAGAGACCGGTGTTGGTCAGGGGTGACCAACGATGGTTAGGTATAATTAGTGTTGGTTATTGTAAGATCTGGAAATGTCACAGAATAGGGTTTTGGTCTCCTTTGTGATTACACAAAGGATTTTGGTTGGTCGGGATGAGGTATTGGGTGACTGGAGTAGGATTTTGTGAGGTTTTAATGGGTATATGGAGGTGAAAATTTTGGAGAAGGTCAATAGGGAGCAAGATAAACAATGGATGATAAAATAATGATGAAATGAAATAACCAGGAAAGTATGATGTTGTACTTACTTGGATTTCATTTCTGGAAGGCCGTGTGTGAAGGATGGAGGTGTTGATGATGGGTTTGAAGGTTGTAAGTGATCACCAACTGAAGAAAAGATTTTGCATGGGCTACATGTACACTCCTCTTTACTTGGATAGATCAGATCATGGCTGGGATGGCTGTGTAGGAGAAGATGCTCAATCTCCTTCCTTGGATGTGAGTTTTCACTAGAATTTTCTCTCTGAAGATGCGTTATCTCTTTGAGATGTGTTCTTTCTCGTCAAATTTTCTCCCAAAGTTTTCCAACTTCCAAGTTCCAACCTTGAGAATAAGGTTGTTTTGGGTTAAAAGGGTAACCGAGCGGTGCCATCACTTAACCGGGATGGTTAGGGGTAACCGACGTCGGTTAAGGTGGGATTTCCTAGGTTTACTAAAATTAGGGAGATCCTCCTGATTTTCTTGGATCTCATGTCGTTATCCTGCAAATTAGACTCGGAGCCTCTTGTGAGCATGTGGGAATGTGGTTAGAGGGAATGTAGGCATTGATTTTTAGGGTTTGGGTAAGTCTTAGTTAGTTATGGGAACTTGCTAAGAATAGGTCTTAGGTTGAGTTGCTTGGTGAGGTGTCTAAGTGAACTATATGTGTAGATATTATTAAATAAGATATTTAAATAATAAATATAGTGAGGATAATCTCACATAATGCATACATTACTATTTATGAGTTGTTGTTGAAAAATCATTACATTACATTATTCTTCACACGCATAACTAACATACATGTGGACACTAATAATTCCTAACATTTAGTTGGGAAAGGAATCAACCAAACTAATAGGGACTTTAAACATAAGGGAAGATGGTGGGTAGAAGATGAAAATAAAATATAAAATTACTGAGCTTCATATATAAGTGGGATATTATAAGAGGAAGCATGGAATGTGTGTTAGTACATAAAATCATAATAAAAATGTGCAAATAAAAAAGTATGATAAAAATATCTAACTAGGTACAACATATGCAAAAAGTAATGTTGTATACAAAAGAGGTTAAACTAATGGAATAAAATAAGATAATGGGAGAGACATAATAACAACAAAAGAGTGCAAGTAGTTATGACATGTGAAGTAGCATGCATATCTAAATGCACAAGAACGCATATCCATGGCGGGTATGATCTCAAAGAGGATTTATTACATCTTTAAAGCGTTCTTGGAGTTAGATTTGTTTGAATTCAATGATTACAAGGTTCATAGTTAAAATGTAAGATGTTAGAATATGGAAGGCATCATAATATCCCCCAATCTAGAGGATAAGTGCAAATAGGAATCATGAGATGGCCTAAAGGTAAGAATATGGTAAAAATAGAAGTTATAAATATTAGGAGAGAGAAAATATAAACATTGAAATATGCCCCAAAGCGTGAAATAGGGAAGGGGTAGACATCTACTACTATATATAGTGTAACAAACACTAAAAATGGGGTCAATTTTTTGTCAATTCGTGAATGGTATTTTTTTATTTTCAAATTTATTTTCAACACAAAGAGGACACAATAATAGTGTTGAAAATGTGGTGCAAATATGGCACAAAAGTGACGTAATTAACATCACATTTGTGTCATGTTTGTTTCACATTACTTTTAACCATGTGAACCCACATCACCTTTTTAATCCCAAGTGAATGAAATTTTCACTTGTTGACCACCCCTATGAGCATCGATTTTTGTGTTTCTTAAAATAATTATTTCACTTTGGATTGAGTACATCTTCATGTGCTTGTCAGCTTATTGATGGCCTTCTCGGAAGAGAGGTTAGATTATCGAACTCGAGTGGCTAACTCAAGAAAATCCTTCTTGTACCTTTAAAACCAATTGTAACTTTTTTATATAGTTCCTTGAATTTTGCTTAATTTTGTGCACACATCTTCCACCTTGTTCTTAGCTTCTTACTGATGAGATTTCTTAACTTTGTCAATATTTGCTTCACCTTTTCCCATTTTTTTAGCAACCTCTTCACTAACCCTTTTAAATTATTTCATTAGTTTTTTTAGTGGCCTTATTAATGGAATCATCCTCCATTTGGGCTTCCAAAAATTTTTGTTTCTCGGTGTTTCTCTCAAGACATGTGCTAATAATTTGGGTTTTTTTGAAAACCACTTGAGTAGAAGTTTGTCAATATGCATGACATTTTCCTCCATTTTGTTAGAAATTTTTTGACATGCCTTAAGTTTCTTCCCCAAATAATCCTTATGTTCCTCATATTCTCCATTTTTTTGTTTGACATCCTCCTTTTCATCCTCATTCGCTCGAACAACAAATTTAGCAATTTATTTAATTCATCAATCTTCTCAATTCGAGTGATAGGATGTGTCTTAGTAAGTTTAGACTCATGGAAGAGAATATTATTTCCCAATGATTTTAGATTCCATGAACTCTTATTTCTCCTAAAGTCCCTTATTCTCTTTTTCAAAAGATTCTCCTCTCATTTTACTTAGTCTTATTTATATCCTTCTCATGAAAATGGATACTAGACTACTTGAAAACCGAGAAGATTTAAATTTTGGATTTTTCGAATGTCTATAAAAATGCCTCTAAATTTTGAGATCCACTAAGACATGGCCACAACAATCTTAGGGGAAAATTATCAAAAGTGAGCTATAAGTGACACAAACTATCCTCTCCAAGTATGCCAAAAATGTTATCACCCGAGATTTGCACTTATTGAATCTACCAGATTCAACACTCTTAATGAAACATGGAATGTCTCCAAAGTGTGGGACCTTTCTCTTGAGGACCAGGCAACCTTTCAAGAAGGTCAAATCTTTCTATCCTAGCTCACTTCAACGCAACTAGCCAACACTACACTACACTACCATCTAATTCTATCCTAAGTATTCCAAGGGACGAGGGTTGAGAGAGAAATTCTTAAAATAAAGAAAGGTGATGAAGAAAACTAGAATAAGATTTAACCTCTAGATCCAACGGTGACATAAATATAACAAAACACAAAAGATCCAAGATAATTAACATAGAATCTTTGGAAGAAATAACATAATGAGAATCAAAGGAAAAGCAGAGGAGTTGAAATATTCACATTAAACACTAATACATTTAAGGAAAGAGATCACACTTGCATATAATATCAAGAACTCATCCATTTACAATCATATAGATTTGAGGTGTGTGAAATCTTCACAAGTGTGTTACAAAGGTATGCAAGAAAAATATTTGAGCTCAAAAAGGGTAGAACCTCTCAGAACTTAGTAGAAAAGTGAACCCTTTCGCATGTGCCTTCTTGCTTACATAGATAGAAATTTTGAGAGAGAAGAAGAGGGAAAATATCACATCCAATGATGAATGAATTCAACCGCTATGTTGGAATTAAGGACCCGATCACCATTTATTTCGTAGGCCAAGTATGGGCACCTAACATTGCTCGATCGCACACCATTAGATCATTAATACGGGGATGGACAACATCGCTCAAAAATAAATTATGGTTGTTGGAGTGGTTGAGCACCTACCTTAAATTAGATACAAGAAATTATTTGAGTTCTATGGAATTTTGATGTTTTCCAATTTGATCTCATCTTCCATGGTTTTTTATGTATTTGAAGTGAACTTTATACTGATCCACGGATTCCATTTCCACTTTACCTTTATTTGCAATCGATCCCTAACTCCGCTACTATTTCTACCCATACTTTAATCTTTCCTCATCATAGGTATATTACATTTGTGGAGTCTTTTATGTTATATAAAAATTTCTCCATTATGTCGCATACTCTTTATTCCATGGACTTTTGATTTTCTTGTTCCAGCGATAACCACTCCTTCGTTCATGGAGGTTTCCTTTGATATCTGATTTCCCTTTGTTTCGTGGAATCATTAACTTCACGGCATTTACTCATATTTGTTATAACATACCTACCTTCACTTTTCTTCCTTAAGTGTAGCAATATTACGCT